>JAAGKR010004106.1:49903-65675 GCA_011419295.1 Clarias macrocephalus
TTGAATACTTGTGCACCATTAACAAAAATTGTAAAACTTACTTTATAAAGTTATTATTATTATTGTTATTATTATTGTTACATTTAGTTTTTTGTTAAGTTGAGAAATGGTTTAAAACATTAATACTTTCGCTCTCAGCTGTAAGTCAGTTCCAATAAAAGCGATTGAGAGTAAATAAATGTGGATGTCTGGCTGCAGTTACCGGTCTGGCCAAATATTTGTCAGGAAAAGTTCTATTAATTCAGATGAAAAGGGACAAGTTATTTCCAAAACCGCTTTAAAGCGCACTGGGTAACCAGGATCAGTTTTTTTTTTTTTTTTTTATATCAGAAACGGCATTAACCACACGTCCCCGTTTCCCTGTTTCCCTCTTTGACTCTTTGAATATTCAGAAACTTTTGCACATGGCTTTTGGTTTGAAAACCTCAAATTCTTAACACATGGTTAAACTTTTACTCTTTCAAATGTTTTTCTTTTATTGAGTTTGAAGAGAAATTTGTACACTCACACACACACACACACACACACACCAAACCTAAATCCATCCCTAACCTTAATCTCTGTGAGCGAATGGAAACGATTAAGGCTTTTTTTCTTTTTAATAAACGCTGGAGGATTTATTTGCTCCCTAACAAGATATAAAAACATGCAATTTATATTTCCTTATAATCTTTTTTGATATTTTAATTTCCTTTTTTTTCCCTTTGCTGCTATCCCAATCTGTAGCTTGATGGATTACATTAATCGAGTTGATAAGTCCTTGTAATTTCTTTTTTTTAAATTGACCAGTAAATTGCTAGTGTAATTGAATTTCACACAGATGCAAATACCGAACAAAAAAAACTCATGATGTAATGGTATTTTACACTAGGAAATAATGTAAATGCAGAAGATCCCGGCTAGTGAAAAATATTACCAAAAGTACCAATTTCCAACACTATAATCATATTTTTACATGATAAAATATATATTTTATATGCAATTATATGCATATTTTTATAATTTTATTTTATATGCAATGTTGAACTTTTTTATGAAAATATTCACATTTTATGAGATACTGAATTTGGGGTTTTGATTAGCTGTAAGCCATAATCATCAAAGAAATGAACGCATAAAATATCTGTGTGTACTGAATATACAGTATATACAGTAATACCAGAGTTTCACTTTCTGAATTGATTTACTGAAATAAATCAACATTTTGATGATATTCTAATTTACTGAAATGCACCTTATAGTATATTATATAATGTATATTTGACATTCAGTGTCACTTAACCTTAATTTATCTTAATTTAGCCTCTTGGCACCGGCTGCTTTAAAAATGAAACTGAAAGCGGCGACCTTGCTCTCGTCCTTGCTAACATTGGGACACGTCATGTTTCCACTGACACAAACAAGTTTCCCGAAAGTACGAGCAACTTAGCCGGCGTTCGGTTCGGCTCGGTTTGTTCGCTCAAATGCCGAAAATGCTTCGTATGTCGATGGACTTAGCTTGCAACGTTTCAGTTTTTAAGGCGAAAATTCGCGAGGCGGAGCGTTCGTATGCCGAGGGACAACTGTAACGAGAATTTAATGAGAATGGTGCGAAAAACAAAAAACATTGCTTCAGGTGGACCTTCTACAACAGCAGCAGACTTCATGAGGTTCTCCGTATCAACGGGTTTAACGTATTCAACAGCAGAACATTTTCTCATTTATGCTTTCTGTTCTCTAATCATCCGATCACACACACACACACACACACACACACACACACACACACACACACACACACACACTTCCTTCATCTTGTAGTACGGAGCCCGTTTATTTCGGTGTATTATATTTCTCGGACTGCAACTACAAAGCTAGTAGGTTCGTTCTTCCCAAACATGTGCGTGCGTACGCATGAGGTCATGCAGATGTAAAACTCTGCATACTGATGATTCTGGCACGAATCCTGGTTCTACTCTGCTTTGAAGCTCTGCTGCACGTGTCTAATCACCACCAATAGTGAACACTTCCGATCAAAAAAAAGAAACGATGAATACAGACTTATGATGATATTTGCATTGCCAGACCCCCCCTCCCCCTCCCCCCCCCCCACCCACACACATCTAGTCACACGCTTCACCGTTCCACTGCGCGAGTACGATAACTCTAACTAAAGCAGGTCCTGGAGATCTTTATCGCGAGCGGTTCCTCTCCCCACTGGGCTAAAACAACACTGAACAATCTGCGTCCCATTCAGGCGGCTCTGTTGTGGGCCGGTGCTGCTCGAACTCGACGAGGGGGTTTAATGCAAAGCAGAGAGAAGCAGAGCAGGGACACGCACACACTTATACATACTGATACACACTGATAGCCACTCAACTCCTCGTTTATATTCTCATTTATTCGTGCATCAGACGCTTTGATTTGATCTCGTGTCTGAATTTGTTCCCTATTCACTACACTAGATCAGAGCGCTATTTTTTTGTAGTGTCCTAACTGTTGGGGGTCAAAACCATCTTTTTTGCACTAAATTATTAGAAATGAAGGAGCTTTGAGCTAAGAGGCTGCACGGTGGCTCAGTGGTTAGCGCTTGTCCCACACCTCACACCTCTAGGGTCATGGGTTGAAATCTCACGTCTGGTTTGCGTGCATGGGGTTTGCATGTTCACCCTGTGCATAGAATCAAATATTATGTCCTAGTCTAGATTCTTATTGAGTTCCAGAAATGTTGTAATTTGACTTGGACTTATCTTGACTATCTCGACTAGCATGAATAGTTGTTTGCAGTAACTTGCTTACATTTAGTATTAGAGACGGGGGAAATCCATTCAGATACATATTCTCGTGTGTGCCGATTTCAGGTATCGCCACACTGACTCCAAAATTTATTATTATTTTTTTTTATTCCAATTAATTTTTTATTCACGTACAAAGTGTATACAGTCTTATGCAAAAGTTTAGGCACCCCTTGATGAATAACAGATTTTGGTGATTTTTTTAATTGAAAAGATGTTAACACAGTCTCTCTTGGAAATGGAAAAAATACACAATATTGTCAGCAAACATTGACGCATAGTTACTTCTTATGCCATAAATTGAACAAAAAAAATAAAAAATAAAAACATTATTATGGCACTGTGCAAAAGTTTGGGCACTCTAAGAGTTCCAGAGTCTCAGATTCAGACCAGGTTTCAGACCTAAATCAGCTCGTTAGATCTGACTCATGGCAACAGTTGTCATTAGTAAATGCCCATTTCAAAGCGTTGCAAATACTTTGACTCTTCAAACCTTGTGCACATCACACCTTGAGGTTGTGTTAACATATTTTTAATCAGAAAAACAATCACCAAAATCGGTCATTTATCAAGGGGTGCCTAAACTTTTGCATAAGACTGTATATATATATATATGTTTGAGGTGGTAAAATTGTTCTGTTCCTGTGTAAACCTACAGGTGGCATGCTCTAAAACTATTCACACATTAGCAGGCAGCACTGCATCCTGTGTTGTACGAGCCAGTTATTTGTGAAGTTTGTTTCAATTTGTAACAAAATCTAATAATAATAATAATAATAATAATAATAATAATTTATATAAAATCGAAGTACAGAGTCGCAATACAAAATGACTCAGCACCTGGGTGTCGAGATAATATCGTATCGGGTGATCCCTGGGGATTCCCATTGCTATTGAGTAAATGCACTATATTCCAGAATGATCTGTACTCATTCGTGGATTCAAAACTCTGTAGAAAGGAGCAGTACAGTGTACAGTGGAGACAGATTTGGGGAAACGTATTTTGCTTTCTTTATGTACGAAGCACTGATAGAGTTAACATTATTCCAGTTCTTCAAACTCAAAGTAAATACGATCTATTATTCCTCACACACACACATGCATTCCTTATCATGGCTCAAAATCCACACACCCCGCATTTAACCTTCCTGTATTATTTTAACTCACAGTTTATCTATTTTCCCAGAAGCACATATTGCCTGAAAACGTCATATTTTCCAGAAATAAATAGAATCATACACAAGTCATAAAGAGAATTTAAAAAATCGTTCAGAACCCATAAACCTGTTCCCAATCCCCATGATCAATATTCAATATGATCAGCTTGGTCACATGACTCACACTCATTGACTTGTGCCATACCTATGTGACTGATATATTCTGTGACTGATTGGAAGAAACTGCGTATCTGAGTCATCCTATAAAATATTAAATCTGACCCTTATAATATGTGCCAGAGGCAAAAAATAATAATAATAATTTTAAAAAATCATAATCACAAAAAAATCATTTAAAAAGCACTGAGAGATGTGGAAGCCTGCCTTTTATTAAAGGTAAATTTGAGGAATAAATTGGCATGGTCAGATTTCCGGTCTGCCCCCAGTCCCTGAACAAACTGTGCCGTCAAATTACGCTGGGATAATAAAGCACAGGTTCATGAAATGCCTCGCGGGAAATGACTTTCTGAAGAAAAAAAAAAAGGTAGCAAAATGTATTACAAACGGCAGCACATGACCTGACTTCCTTTAGCGCTTTTTTTTTTTTACATACAAGGCTTTCAGAATTTTTTTTTATATATAAAAAGCTACAATTTGTTAACCGTGAGACAACAACACTGCACTGGTCCCCACCAGACACACCTCCATCAGCAGAGACACCTCTACTAACAGACACCACTCCATTCCCTGACAAACTCCACCTCTCGACACACCTTCACCACCAGACACACCTCCATCACTAGACACACTACTACCACCAGACACACCTCCATCACTAGACACACCACTACCACCAGACACACCTCCATCACTAGACACACCACTACCACCAGACACACCTCCATCACTAGACACACCACTACCACCAGACACACCTCCATCACCAGACACACCTCCATCACTAGACACACTACTACCACCAGACACACCACTACCACCAGACACACCTCCATCACCAGACACACCTCCATCACTAGACACACCACTACCACCAGACACACCACCATCACTTGACACACCACTACCACCAGACACACCTCCATCACCAGACACACCTCCATCACTAGACACACCACTACCACCAGACACACCTCCATCACTAGACACACCACTACCACCAGACACACCACCATCACTAGACACACCACTACCACCAGACACACCTGCATCAGCAGACACACCTTCACCACCAGACACACCTGCATCAGCAGACACACCACTACCACCAGACACACCTGCATCAGCAGACACACCACTACCACCAAACACACCTGCATCAGCAGACACGCCTCTAGTAACAGACACCACTCCATCACCATGTCGACCTCCACCACCAGACACACATTCGCCACCAGACACGCCTTTTCTCACAAGTTAAGCCTTCACCACTAGACACACCTCCACCAACACGGACATACCAGCCATGTCCCCCACCACTCTAATGCCTTTCTGATGTTTTGTAAAGAGCCCTTTGATTTTCATTTTTGCCCTGTTCACACCACAAAATGTCCAAACACGATCAATAAAGAATGAGAAAAACGCTACAAATCTGGATTTAATTTTTCTTTTAGCGAGTCCTTGCACATGAGTCAGCACATTTCACAGCGGTTTTGTTCATATCTGCTAAATATTGTTAATATTTTCTTCACTTTCAGAATCATGATACTGATACGTCTTGACGCCTTGACTTCATGCTTTAGAACTTTACCAGTGAAGGAATAGAGATTAAAAACAGATCGCCAGGATGGATTTGGGCGAATTATGCAAAATTATTAGGAAAATGATGCAGTTAGTTAATTAACCATGGAGTCAGTTAGCATCACTCGAAAAACAAAACACACTTTACTGCCTTCATGTCTTTAGAAACGGATTTTATGAAAAAAAAACTAAATGTAGCATCTCAGAGAAAGTGGATTTTTCAACTTTTTTAAAGAAATTTCTTTAGCACAAATCCAGCAAGTGAAAACGGCAGTGAGTTTGCCCAGGCACGTGTTTTGCGTGGCTGGAAATCTAGTTAGCCTAAAACATGTTAGCAAAGAAAACAAGCTCCTGTAGTAGATAGTGCTGCTAACAAAGCAAAGGTCTTGTGGAGGGCTTGTGGGTGTGTGTTAATGTGGGGGGCTTCAGACATCATTGGGTTTTTGGATGTGTCAGGTAGAACAAAAGTTAGCATTACATTTATAATGTGTAAATTTGACCACTACCAGGAACGACATTGCAGAAATGTGGAACTCTCAAAATGAGCATATTATTAGGTTTTTGTCATAGAAGCAATCGAAAAACAAGCATAAAAACACTAGTTTATGTGTGTGTGTGTGTGTGTGTGTGTGTGTGTGTGTGTGTGTGTGTGTGTGCTATTTCTTGGCCTACATGACCCATTTTTTTATTTTTTGCTCAGTCATGTTTATGTAGTTGGTTAAAATTCATCATATCGCCTATTTGGTGCTGAAAAAAGGACTGTGTATGTTAAATTATTTTTAAAAAGCAAAACAATTCATGTCTAACGGCTACGGGCATGAACACGCACTAAGCCGATGTATGTAGCGCAGCATGTGGTAGGACACTGAAACTCAGACTAAAGCTTCAAATCCTGAAACCCATTGTTTCATTTCAGGAGGTCCAGACTGGATAGTTTAGACAGCGCTAAACAAACTGACCCCTAGAGCGGAAGGCCTCTAATCCGCCCGCCTGCTTATCTGAATCATAACACGAGCTTTCTAACACTAAGTGGGTTTGGGTCCTCACTTTCGGCGGCACGGTCCTACAAAGAGACAGAAGTGAATCACAATGACATCATCAAACAACCTGTGCAGGCAGATTTATGATGTTTTTATAATCAGTCGCTGGCAGATATATAACGGGTTCAGCGGTAGATATATAATGTTAGAACGTTACAGATTGTTTAACGCACGAGTAAACACGCCGGGAGCTTTCTCTGTTCACACTGTAAGTAAAACGCTTATGTTCCGTGGAGTAACTGTAGCGACCGTCTTCAAACCGCTCGTCTTCACGCCGGGTTTTACATACAGTATAACATCACAATCACAGAAGTGTGTTATTCCTTGCATGTCAAATAATAGAATAAATTCAGTTAAAAAGGTCAGAATTATTTAATACAACGTGTTCCGTATGAGTTGACGCTGTATTTATTGTCTGGTCATGTGAAACGCATCAGATCTTGTGTACATGAAACATCTGTGAGCATCTGTGTTTCTGTCTCAGAGGTCTGACAAATGTGAACAAAATGCAAACACATTAAAAAAAAAAAAAAAAAAAAACACTCAGACTCCGAGGTATTATTTAGAGTCCAGTTCATCTAAATAAACAGACTACAAACAAAGAGAACTTTCCCACACGGCTGCTGGTCTAAACCATCCACAGGACACTTTCGTTTGTTTCCACAACAGCGCAGGAGAACCTCGACGCAGACACGCGAACGCAAAGAAAGTCACGGAAAACGACAGACGGTCCCCAGGTCAGCTTCCCGAATACGATATCGCGTACAGACTGTTAGCACGCGCTAGCACAGGCAGGAGATTAAATTGTGCCTCCAAGAATAAAGAAGACGACATGTTCCGAGATAAAGCAGCGTTCGTCTATCATCTGAAAGGCCTCTGGGTGTCACTCTCGGAGGCTCTGAGTCATGTGGAGTGGATGTTTAACGTCCAGCTGAAGAGCACTGCACAGCGTTGCCACTTATTTATATAATCTGCATCTTGGAACGGTTTGTATAAGAAAGTCTATAAACACATGACGTAAATTTGGCTGTAAAATTATTAGCTCTTTTCATGTTGCAAACGTTTTTGGCAAGAATAAAGGGTCAAAGGGCAAGAGATACTGTAGACCTGCAAGAGGTCATTTTGGATTTTAGGTGTGTGTGTGTGTGAGAAGCAGGAAAACTGCCTAATTTAAACAAGTTAACCTGATTTAAAAAAAATACAATATTTTAACATTAAAAAATAATTTTAAAAATACATAAAATTTCTATAGAATTTTTTTTTTTAAATCAAAGTCTTATAGAACTTCAGTAAATTCTGCAGGAAGAAAATTCAAGAGTTCTACAGATGTGGTTCAGTGATGGGTTAGGGTCATAGTCATTGTTTTTTTTTTTTCTTTCTTTCTTTTTTCCTTTTTAAACAAAGAAATGTCCACAGGCTTCCCGCCAGCAACTGGAACGATATTTTGCACCAAATTGGTTTTAAAGAGAATCTAGAATCCATAAAAGACAATAATTTTTTAAAATTGTTAGAAAGGACAAAAAAGTTTGTGTAACGTGTGGATGTTTTTACAGCAGTGAAGAAATAAGAAAATTTTAAACAACGGAAGAGATTTTGTTGAAAAGGAAACATTCTATAAACAAGCTAAAAGCTCATACAACATGCAGGTCTTTCTCAGAAATTTCCCAGAGTTCTATAGCACTACAGCACGGTTCTGTGGAACATCAATGTCATAGCAGACGTTCTGTAGATTCTTACCGCAGGTCTATAGAGTTCAATAGAAATTGAAAATTCTGTAGAACAGGTACGTATTTTGAAGCAGATTTTCAAAAATGTCATAATGCAGGTCTATAGAGTTCTATAGAACTACGTAAAAATTCTATAGGCCATGAATACTAGAGCGTACATTTATATATTCTGTTGTACTGTAGCGTCTGTAGAGATCTAAAAAAACGGAGTGAAATTCTATAGCGGAAGCATCTCGAAGCAAGCGTTCTAACTTCTGACTATTGCAGGTCTGTAGAGTTCTGTAGAATTCAGTAAAAGTTCTATAGGACATGATTTCCAAACCTTTAGGTTCTTTATGGTCATGTTGTAGATCTTTAAGCATCTCAAAGCAGACTTTTTTTTTTAGTAGAGTCCTACTGCAGGTCTATAAAATTCTATAGAATTGAGTAAAACTTTTTACAACAGGCACCTCAAAGTTATACAGAGTGACTTCTGTTGGTCTATGGAGTTCTACAGAACTGAGGAAAAATTCTATAGAAAATTACTGCAGGTCTATAGAGTTCTATAGAAATGGGTAAAAATTCTATAGGAGATAAATTCTAAACATAAAGGTTTATATAGTCCTATTGTACTGTAGCTCTTTAGAATTGAGTAAAAAGTAAAGCATGCATCTCAAAGCAAATATTTACTACTAGTTCTACTGCTGTTCTATAAAGTTCTACAGGATTGAATAAAAGTTATATAGAACTTGCACCTCAAAGCAGAAGTTCTATAGAGTCCTTTTTCAGATCTATGGAGTTCTATAGAACTGAGTAAAAATGAAACAGGGCGTGAATTCTAAAGTTCTACTGTATATAGTCCAGTTGTACATCTGTGGAGTCCTATAGAAAGAGGCAATATTATATAGAACATGCATCTGGAAGTTCTATAGAGTCGTGGTGTACAGGTAGGTCTTTAGAGGTCTATAGGACTGAGTACAAATTCTATAGAGGATGGATCTCAAGGAAAAAGTTCTATAGAGGCGTGTTGTCTGTCCACGGAGTGCTGTAGAACAGAGTAAAAATTCTATAAAACATTCACCTTGAATCAGAAATTTTATAGAATATAATTTTGCATAAGTTCTTCCGAACTGAGTAAAACTTACACAGGAGAAGAAAATTCTATAAAGTCCTGTTGCAAGTCTATAGAGTTTTATAGAACAAGGTAAAAATTCTATAGAATACGCATCTTAAAGCAAAAAGTTCTACAGAGTTCTATGGAGCTGAGTAAAATTCGACAGAATGTTCATCTCATGGCAAAGCTGATATTGTAGAGAGGTTTATAGTAATACTGTAGATTTGCATTTAATAGAAATTATACATACAAGAACTGGTCTGGATATAAAAAGCCTGAATGCTTCATATGCGAGAAATATAAACACTGAATTGACACAAAGAAATCGTCGGGACTAAACACATTTCGGATGTTTAGGTTTTGGTAAATTAATCTGTATTCCGCATCAAATGCTAACATCCACCCAGACCACTTCACTGAGCAACATCAACACCGCGTCCCAAAGTCCATTTAAAGTCAGACTAAGTGAAGCCCGCCGGACACGGGACGGCTCTCCAGGTGCGCAGCTTCTTCAGAAGTTCTTCAGAAGGCACACCGCATGCCTGACACAGAGCGAGAAGAATCCGTCTTAAAGTTCAGCATCTGGACGGTGATCTAGTGAGAGGAGTAAACACGGAGTAATCGTGACTGGAACACGCAGATGCACAGCTGTGCAACATCACATCAGATTACTAGCAGACGTACAGTGTTTGCACATGGGACTGTAGTTAAGAGACAAAAGATAGACGAGTATTAGGATTCCCGATCTCATTAAGTGAGTAATCGCGCCGTAAAGGACAGTCACGGCGTTTTCTTAAGAAGTTAATATTTGAATGTAATTACGACAGTCGTTATTGTGGATCGTAGCGATCGAATGTGACATTTCTGACACTTCTAAATCTCCAGGCTGATCTAAACCTGTGTGTGTGTGTGTGCGAGAGAGAGAGAGTTTAGAAATCGGGTTAGAGATGTGGATCAAATTAGCGAGCTTATCCAGTAATCCTGACTCGCACAAGGAAGCAGCAGGAGTGAAGGACGGCTCTAGAGGTGCAGACAAGCGAGTGTTAATTCTGGGATTTAGAGCTCAACCTGTCGCTTCTATCAGGCTGAACCTGGAGATGGAAACGCTGTCTTTACATGTGACACATGCTTTAGGCATGGCTGCGGAGATCGCTATCTCCATCCACTCATACATTCGTTCATCCTTGGTAAGCGCTTTATCCTGGTCCGGAGGATGGATCAGGAAAAGTTAAAAGTGTCTTTAGTTTCCCTCGATATGTTTCATTTATTATGTTTCTCATAATAGCAGTTGAGTTACTGGATGTATAGTACATGACTGCTTTTTATAGATGAATCTAGGCCTCTGTAGTCCAACTAGGGATCATAGAGAGAGCCAATCGTGACCATGGTATGTATTAAAAAAAAATTTACGACCATGGTGGAACCTTCGGTCAACGTTCACATGGGAACGACAATCAGCATGTTTTCAGACTGTAGGAGGAAACCAGAGTACCCAGAGGAAACCCACCAAGCATGGGGAGAACATGCACAGACCCTGAGGCGGGACCCGAACCCGGACCTTGTGGGTGCAAGGAGGCAGTATTAACTGTATGCTACAGTGCACGGAACGCTATGATATGTATTGTAACTCCTTAGTCCTTCGTCCTCCCGAATGCTGACTAGGACGATCCCACACAACCCTTAAGCCTTTCTCTCGACCCTGCCTTCAACAGCATTAACTGAACCACCATCGACTCACAATCAAACCCTTTCACACTTTTCACCCGGACACGCTCCTCCTGCGAACAAGGCGGCCTTTGACCTCGCTGCCTACCAAGCTAACACCGAAACAGTTTACCCACAGGGCAGAGGAGCGGCCAGGGGGACAAAATCCACAGGCCCGGATCCACGAGCAGATGCAGGGACAGGAAATGAACATCCATGGACAATAGGGAGGGATTTCAGGCCAGTCAGGAAGCCTGCAGGGAGTGAGCTTTGGACTTCTGGTGTAGTGTGTGAGTTCACACAGCTTGTGTCACACAGCTTAGGTTCATAATGGGAATGTCTCAGGTTTTTGATCTGTGTGCTATATTGGGGATTAAACTCTTAAAGCGAGCCTGAGAGTTGGGGAATAATAAAAGTCACTTTTTTGTGTTTTTGTAGTTTCAGCTCCACGAGAAGTTTGAATTGATATCGAACCCGACGGTCACATGATCTTTTCCTGCACAATCTTTACTAAAGCTGTTTGAATTCTAACTGGTTGCCAAATAACTACTTCATAACCAGGAATGAACTTCTAAAGACTTTGGCTAAATAGTCTGAAATAATAATATCCCTGATCACATTACATTTTTAGCTTCAACCTTTCAACTATTTCTAAAAACCTTTTTCCCGTCATCGACGTGTCCTTACAGTACGCTGGTTTGTTGATGATGGTGTAGAGCGCCCACCTGCTCCAGACGCTCTTTTAAAAGATCAACCTTCCTGAGAACCTATTTCACTAAATCACCGACACACACACCAACAGATGCTAAGCATCCTCTGCTTGCATGCAGATGTGCAATCATGGTGAATGACTGATGAAGTGAAACTAAAGGGACAGTGGAAGAAGCCTCAAAGAAACAGGAACCATCTGCTACCCTTTGCAAGCCTCATCACGGAAATAAGAACCTCTAAGAGGACTTATTACAAGAACCCTCAAAGTGTCCAAACAAGTCGTAAATATGATCTATCCCCGGGGTTCTTGCCGTTCTGAATCTCAGTGTGCAATCTGATGTGGCTTTTGCAATGAAGAAATAAAAAGTAAGCAGTACAGAGTCCCTGGTGAGTGTCATGTCTAACCATACGGATAAATATAAAGAAGCGTTCCATCATCTGAACGCAATATTCATGGTGTAGGGTTTGGATTACTTCCCTACACGGTCCAGGGACGAGATCAAACTTTCGTTAAATGACAGTAAACATAACGCATCCCGTCAGGCTGCTCTGCCCTACAGTCTCGGCCCGTCAGAAGGAATTCACGTGCATCCATGAGAACGAGTCCGAAGCCTTGACCGCTCGCTGCCACGGTCATGACTGCTGGCGAAACATCGGTTCTCGCTTTAAACCCAGATTTAGCATCGCTCTGACGGAAACACGTGTTTTCAGGACTTTCTTTTAAAGAATCTCCGAAAGCGTTCGCATAAAAGGTATTATTCCTGAACTCTGGCGTTCTCTCCGTCCATAATCGTTTAAACAAACCTCACGATCATTATTGTAGACACGCACTAAACGTAGCACAGGGTCATTTCCTTAAGTGCGGCTCAGTTCTCTGAGTTATCTCCAACACACACACATCAGGTACGCCTCAAACTCGAGTCATTTTTCACTTTAAATTGGAGGTAATAATCGCACAATTTGAGACACAGGGTTCAAGCTTCAAGCACGCGCCGAGCCCGAGTCCGAGTCCAGGATCTAGATTTCTGCCACGATAAAACGTCAGATCACATGCGGTTCTTATAGAGACGTATACACTCTCAAACACTTTTACTCATTAATAGGTCACGCATGGAGCCGCGCCTGCGTCAGTGCCCGTGTGATACTCGGGAGCAAATGTCAGCCAGTTACAACTTCCTCATCACACGAGTGTCCCTGACGTCCCCGCCGTGTTCCAGACACCACGAACGGCAGAATGCTTCTCCATGAGGCCGTGACTCACTTCATGTAATAATCTGTTCGCTTTGACCGGAGCCTGGTTCAGTTTGGTGATTACACATCAACAGCCAAGGAATGCGTTTGAAGGCAAATGTGTTAATTTAAGGCCATTACATTACTTTACGGAACGCTACACTCCTTTATACAGCACGGCACTAAAATATAGGATGCTATACTGCTTCATGGACCACTACACCACTGTACAGAATGCTGCACTATTTTATATAATGCTACACCACATTATGGAACACTGCTTTATGCAACACTACACTAAACTATGAAACGCTACACTACTTTTTGGAACACTGCTTTACTTTATGGAACGCTACACTACATTATGTAACGCTACACTTATTTATGGAACACTCTGCTACAATATGAAACACTACACTACTTTATGTAATGCTACACTACATTGTGGAACGCTACACTACATTATATAATGTTACACTACAATATGGAACACTACACTGCTTTATGAAGCACTACTCAACTTTATGGAACACAGTGCTACAATATGGAATGCTACTTTATTTTATGGAACACTACAGTACATTATGTAACTTTACACTACAATATGGAACACTACACTATATTATGTAATGCTACACTACGTTATGGAACACTACACTACATTATGGAACAATACACTATGGAGCACTACTTTATGGAACACTAAACTATGGAACACTACTTTATGGAACTCTACACTACTTTATGGAACACTAAACTATGGAACACTACTTTATGGAACTCTATACTACATTATGGAACACTACTTTATGGAACTCTACACTCTACACTCTATGGAACACTACACTATGGAACACTATTTTATGGAACACTATTTTATGGAACTCTACTTTATGGAACTCTACTTTATGGAACTCTACGCTACATTATGGAACACTACAATATGGAACACTACATTATGGAACTCTAAACTACATTATGGAACACTACTTTATGGAACTCGACACTACTTTATGGAACACTACACTATGGAACACTATTTTATGGAACTCTACTTTATGAAACGCTACACTACTTTTTGGAACACTGCTTTACTTTATGTAACGCTACACTACATTATGTAATGCTACACTTATTTATGGAACACTCTGCTACAATATGGAACACTACACTACTTTATGTAATGCTACACTACATTGTGGAACGCTACACTACATTATATAAATGTTACACTACAATATGGAACACTACACTGCTTTATGAAGCACTACTCAACTTTATGGAACACAATGCTACAATATGGAACACTACAGTACATTATGTAACTTTACACTACAATATGGAACACTACACTATATGTAATGCTACACTACGTTATGGAAAACTACACTACATTATGGAACAATACACTATGGAGCACTACTTTATGGAACTCTACACTACTTTATGGAACACTACACTATGGAACACCATTTTATGGAACTCTACTTTATGGAACTCTACTTTATGGAACTCTACTTTATGGAACTCTACTTTATGGAACTCTACACTACATTATGGAACACTACTTTATGTAATGCTACACTACATTATGGAACAATACACTATGGAGCACTACTTTATGGAACTCTACACTACTTTATGGAACACTACACTATGGAACATTATTTTATGGAACTCTACACTACATAATGGAACAATACACTATGGAGCACTACTTTATGGAACTCTACACTACATTATGGAACACTACTTTATGGAACATTACACTACTTTATACTGCTTTATTGAATGTTACACTACATATAATAATAATAATAATAATAATAATAAATTTTATTTGTAATGCACTTTTCATTCATATAGAATACTACTACTTCTACTACTACTTTATGAAGCACTACATTACTATATAGCATGCTAGGCTATTTCATGGAACACACTACTTTATGAATTGCTACACTACTTTACTTTGGAACATTCGTCATACTCTTCATAACAAATAAAAAAGTATTTAAGTCCCCTGGCAACTGCTTGCGATTTAGTATGACACATTAAGTATACAATTAAATTTAAAACCACTATTTAGATTATTTTAACCACTATTTTCGAAGATCAGAATCGGCAGCTTGTTTTGATGTTTGTGATGGTTACACTTAACATTTCATAATGCTGGGTTTCATTAAACCCAAAATCGAATTCAATTCAAAAATAAGGTGCAAAATTATACAGTATCCATTCATCCTTTCATCTCTTATCAGTAACTCAGAATGTAGGAGAGACACTGCGTCACTGTTACTGTTACTGAAGGTGCTCAAAGTTGTGACCTAAAGCCCGGGGTCGCGATGGAGCTGTGCTTAGGATGACCCCAGGGACCCGACGTCTCCTGACTGCTCAACTCACAGAAATACATTTGTCTTTAGGCTATTCTAAGGAGGACCCTGCTTTGACAGACGTGTTAGATAAATAATGCTACGCTACACCTAACCTTAACCTCATTAACCAAAAGGGAACCAGTTCTTTTAATTTTAGAAATAAAACCTGGAAGCGGGGGAGGGGGGACCAGTCAAATGCCCCC
>JAAGKR010004107.1:0-58171 GCA_011419295.1 Clarias macrocephalus
CTCTGTCTCTCTCTCTCTCTGTCTGTCTCTCTCTCTGTCTGTCTCTCTCTCTCTCTCTCTGTCTCTCTCTCTCTCTCTCTGTCTCTCTCTCTCTCTCTGTCTGTGTCTCTCTCTCTCTGTCTGTCTCTCTCTCTCTCTGTCTGTGTCTCTCTCTCTCTGTCTGTGTCTCTCTCTCTCTGTCTGTCTCTCTCTCTCTCTCTCTCTCTCTGTCTGTCTCTTTCTTTCTTTCTCTCTGTCTGCTTTCTGACATGCGGTTTCATCACCATCTGCATCTGTCTCCGCTTCTGATCTCAAACACCTGCTACTGTACATGATTACGGAAAGCAAATCACACCATTATGCATAATAGCCAGCAGGTGGCGATATTACCGCTTCAACTCCAACCACCGCCGGTTAATTATTATAATATAACGCTGTGTGGAAATAGCGGTGAAGTAAAAAGTACAGATATGTTATGTACGATACTTGGTGTGAAAGGAAAAGTTTCATGGAACAATATCATTGTAAAATGTTAGATCATTCTCAGTGCAGCGCAAGACGACTTTCGTTGCATTTTATTATTATTATAAATTTATATATATATATATACACACACACAAGTGTATTTATACAATACGAGTTAGTTAGTTTCAGTTAAATCAGTAACAGATTAGAAGTGTTTGTTTTTTACTGATGCCAGGAAGAAAAAGATACGTTTCATCTCTAATCTGTTTTTTTCAAATGATCAAAGACGAAAAGCGCATCATAGGTGTGTGTGTGTGTATGAGATTGTTCTGTAGTACAGTCCCATGTTAGGACTCGTGCTTCAGCTTCCTGCACAGTGGCAGAGCTAAAGGTCAAACGCACTGTCACTTCATATCAACTCTGTTTCAGCAGCTCTTATCGTCATCTGGTTTTCTCTGTGTGTGTGTGTGTGTGTGTGTGTGTGTGTGTGTGTGTGTGTGTGTGTGTGTGTGTGTGTGGTAGGGGGCTTGTTCTCCATATATGGTTGCTGTGTGTATAATGAGTTCCACTCCACAGTGCTGCCTGACTCTCAGTAAAACCGGTGTGATCTTAGCGCCGTGACGCAGCAACGTTACCCGCGACATCGCTCGTATTAAAGATTCGACTTGAAGAGTTCTGTACAGACCCACGAGGCATCCTGTACCTGGGTGTGCATGTACCTGTGAGGTGTCTGACTTTAAACAAGAACAAGGCTTTCTGTGCAAAACGAAGGAAGATTTATTTGTTGATGTTTTTTTTTTCTTTTCCAAATGCTGGGGAATTCCCCGTCGTAGAATTCCTGCTTCATTCCCTCATCCTTTAAAACTTTAAGACCCGATTTCAGCCAGATTAGAAGCTGTGATTGATTAAAAAATCAGGAGGGAAGTTATTTCTGCAAGAGTGCTTCTTTGTCTCGCAGTTATTTCAGGTTCATATCCAGCACAATCGTTTGGGAAGAAAAGTGACGACGCTCTTCTGAACACGATCCGCGCAGGACAGATTTTTAATCCCCACTCTATTAAAGGAAACCATGATTTATTATTTATTTTTATTTAATTTATTTCTTTTTTCCCGCTGAACCAATGACCAGCGATGCTCCGGATGAAACATGGAATGAGTTTAGATTTCTTTTCTTAAGGATTTTTCCCCCCCCCCTCTGTTTTCATGAGTGGAAACTATTTTAATCTACATCGACTTTTACAACAGCTTCATCCAAACAGCATTATTTATTCCTTCAAGAGTTTAGCAAGCACACTGTACCTCTAGAGATGGAAGGAAAAATCCATTTAGTTACATATCATGATCCTGTTGTGTGCTGATTCATGTATCGCCACGTCGACTCCAAAGTGGATATTTTAAAATATTTTAAGTTGCAGGACTGTGCAAAAGTCTTGTACAATTTTTTTTCATAACCGTTTATTTTATGATTTCATTAAGTCATCACAGAAAAACGGTTATTAGATCTGATTTCCAAACTTTTTTGTGTTCCAGCAAATAAATATTTAATCTTACAGGAAAATATCTGTAGGCTATTATGTAAGCGATCACCTTTCAGACAAAAAAACAAAACAAAACAAAAAAATGTCGTCTGGTTTCTTCTGCATGAGAAAAAAGAAGCAGGTGCAACAAAGACCTCAGATGGACCGTGGCTGGTTCTGCAGGATGTTAAGCAGCTTGTTTTCTTACAAAACTGCACTAATTGTACCCGAGACTAATATTTTGAGCAAAAAGTCATCACATCAATTATTGACTGTTTTAATTGCTTTTTATAGTATTTTTTGAATGTAGAGATAAAAAAAAAAAAAGTTTTTATGTTGAATCGGGATACAGTCAACGCCGGAAATTTGCGTGGCTTACGTTTCCTAGAGCACCTACGAATTGTGAACAACCAAGCAAATTTTGAATGTGCTCAAAAAAATTGCCTTTAAATGCCTATTATTATAGTTTAAACGCTAAATATGCTCCAGAAACACTTTAATTTCATTTTTCGGCTTAATACATGACCCTTAAAAAAAAAAAACATACAACATACATATACTACATAAAATTATTAAATTATATTGTTAAAATGCATGAAAATGTATATATTACAATGGAAAAAAGGTGTAAAAAATTGTTTTCCCAAGCAATTGTTAGCTAGGTTCTAAGGAAAAATCGTGAGGGGTTGACTGTACGTACAAATTCTCAGTACAAGTAGAATGGGCACCGAAGTAGGTACTGTATCGTGATGCTTATTTCCATTCCTACTGTATATGACAAGAATCCCTTCACCTCTTAACTGACTGCATTATTTTATGTTTATCTAATATTTTTAACTCTCTTATTTAGATTTTAAATCAAATTTTAATTGGTTTTAAAAGTTTCATTATTTGTATCTTTTTAATCAAATTTTACATTTTAATTTTTTATTGTTATTATTAATTTTTAAAAAAGTTTTATTGCCATTGTTTTCCATTTAATTTTATCATTATTTTCTTCTCTTTTATGTAAAGCACTTTGAATTACCATTGTGTATGAAATGTGCTATACAAATAAACTTGCCTTGCCGTATATAAAATAAGTTTTAGGAATGAAGTATTAGTTAAAAACGAGGACTTTTTATGTCTAATTATATGGTATATGGTTCATTCTAATGTCCAATGTAAAGATTCAGCCAAAGCAGTTTAAACAGGAACTTAAAGTTTTTTTTCTTCTTCTTCTTCTGGTACGATGACCCTGGACCGAAAATCAGTTCTGGTTTCTTCAGTAGTGGAAACACACCTATTGAATCAGCCGAAACGCAGCGAGCGGGGCCGTTCACTGCAGGCTGACCCCGGTGCAGAACTGCGGCGGCCCCGACGCCAGCCAGCTCTGCCTGATGCATATGAATGAGTTTAAACCCTGGAGGTTATTAACATCGGTTTAGGTATCTGCGGTCTGGCTCGTAACGCAGCGACCCGGCTCTTTCCTCCTGCCTTCCACCTCTCGCGCACACACACACACACACACACTGATTTTTTAAATTTTTATTATTTTTTTAAGTTTAGTTTTTTTTTTTCTTCTTCCCTCCTCTTCCTCACCTCCCCGCGCAACAGCGTTGCGTCGACTCAAGGGGCCGGAAATTGACCGTGTCAGCCATCTATTTGGAGCGAGAGCACAGCGTTTCCACTCAGAGCAGCCACGGGACAGCAACACGGCTCACAAGCAAGCCTCTGTGTTCGCTTACGGATGGCAGACGCATTAGCGCTACTAATTACAGGCATACACACGTGTGCGTAAAGCCCGCGTGATCGTTTATACAAGCCGAACCGGTGATCTATTCCTCTGGACGTCCTCGCAACACCTGGTCGCTCCGGGTGATGATGCAGGCTCACAGTGAAGGAAAGGGATCAGAGTGATCTTTATATGTAACGGATAAAAACTTGGGAATTCTTCTGAACACGTTTTTTTTCAATATCGCACTCAGTGTATATGTATATGTGTAGTTTTGAGAAGTCCATGGTGGTGTCGGGACACAAGGAGTCGTTCCTGATCTGTATTTCAGGTAGCAAAGTTCATACTGAAACACACGGCATCTTTTTATTTTTATATAAATATAAATCTTGACTACACTCGTATAGACACGCTCTGCACTCCGAGGCCGCCTGATGGAGGCGTCACGCTCAGCGGTACAGCAGGAGCGCCAGCCTCAGCACCGTAAAATACGCTCTGAAAAAGCTCTCTGTCCGTGTGTTACGAGCGCCGCGTGTGAGTTTTGGCCGGCGAGGGTGTGAAATAGCCGGACGCCGAAGAGCTCGTCGCGATTCCAGCAGGCCGTCGACGGCAAACACGCACCCCTGCCAGAAATCCACCACTTCAGTCCTCTTACTGTCCCAGCATTATTACCTTCACCGCCCATTTCCCCACGTCTCCCACTCTAATTCCCCCCTCCCGTCTCCCACTCTTGTCTTCTCTCGCGTCTTCATTCTCTCATTCTCACGCACGCATACGCACTCTCGATCGAGGAGGTTCTCTCTTCTCTGAGTCGTTATGGCGTACGAGCCCGACAGTCCGTGAGCGACTCTGGTGGAATGGAGAGAATCAGATCTGACTCATTTCACCTGCGCCCGCTTCACTCCAGTTTCCGAAAACACCGAGTTGCGGCTTCGCCTGTGGTTCTTGGCCAAAGTTGACACAAGTACGAGGTTAATGAATCGTGCGTATTCTTTCACACTCTCTCTCTCTCTCATTCCTTTCACACTCAGAAGGGGAGTGGTTTGAGACTCATCAGATGTAGTCATGCTTTCAGAAAACAGTAGATTGTTTAAGGTTTTAGTAAAATTGTTTCAAAAGTTTTAAGAATTTTTTTCGGTCGATTTTAGTTTTCTAAAAAAAAAAACGAGGCTTGTAAGGGAGCGGGTGTTAAAAAAAAAAAGAAAAAAAAAAAAGAACGCTTTTCATTTAATTTTAATTAATTGTATTTTTTTAAAATAATTTAATAAATAAAAATAATAATACACCTAGGGACATGCAGTCATCGAAAAAAACAATCAACTTTGCTCCCGTCATTTCCTCTTTGATTATTTTCCTCGAACAGCGTGACTGCACGTGTATTACTTATTAAACATCGACATAGCCGCGTGATTCACTGCTGTATTTCTAACCTCTGAGTTTTACATGTCCGAGGATGCCGTGTTGGCCACGCCCCTTCTCCTTCTCCTTCTTCTACTTCTTCAACATGACCGCTGCTTACAAAAAAATCACCATTTTGTTTAAATTCTTCGCAAGATATGGTGTTAATGTCAGAGTTTGAAGTGGTGTAGTACAGTTTGAAGTGAAGCACATACAGGGGCGATAATTGATTGAGTTTGGAGAAACTTTGTTCATCTTTTAACTCAACAGCCAACCCAATATCACTCCTCTTTTTTTTTCTCTCTCTCTTTTTTTTTTTTTTACACAGGCATTGCCCAAGCCATCACATGATGCTAATAAATACACCAGCTGACCACATTGAGCGCACACACTCCTTGTTTGCTGGAAAGCTGTTTCACAAATACAAATGTATACGATTAAAATCACCGGCTCGTACTTTAACTTAACCGTCCGTCCTTCCTGGTGAGAAATCAAGCAACATGATCTGTGCCGTTATTAATCACAAAGTAGATGCGAAAAGTCCATGTGAAAACGTCTTCGATTAAAGGAACAGCATTTCATCTTTAGTTCGAGTTTTCTGGGCTAGCTCGTTTTAAAGATACCCCCATGAACGCACTTTTGTTGTGTGTGTGTGTGTGTGTGTGTGTGTGTGTGTGTGTGTGTGTGTGTGTGTGTGTGAGCAGGAGCGAATTATCGAGCGTCTGAAGGAGCAGAGAGACCGAGATGAGAGGGAGAAGACAGAAGAGCTGGAAACCAGCAGGAAAGAACTGAAGGAGCTGAAGGAGAAAGTCAGCCTGCTGCAGGGAGACCTATCTGACCGTGAGGTAAAACACACACACACACACACACACACACACACACACACACACACACACATTCCCAGATCACAGTAATTTCCCGTACGTGTCAGTCTAGACAGCGCCTAAGCATTTACCACTGATATACAAGCGAAGACGATTTGAAACTTCTCGAAAACTCTTTGCTGAAGGTGTGTGTGTGTGTGTGTGTGTGGCTCATCTCCTCTGACAGGCGCTTTCTGTGACTGACACGTGTGAGAGTTCGTGATGATTGACTGACAAACAGGAGAAGGTTGACAGGTTTATGAGAGACGGACGAGTTTTAAGTTGCCTTCAGTGAGGATTTAAGGGCAGAAATACTCAGCTGGAGTGAGATTGATTAGGATTAAAGGTGCCTCCTGTGGTTGTTTGTTTATTTCTCCGTCTAACCACTTTTTCTTGCCGTTACCGTAGATGCCACGAAAAATAAGACTCTTAACACTGACAGTAGGTTTCGGGTTCCCCTCATGCCGTCCGGGCGTGGCTGTGGCGGCGTGACGATCTCATCTTTGAATCTCTGCACGGCCAGAGCCCATAAAGTAGAAGTGGGTGTGACCGGGTGGGTGTCGATACTTTGTCTAGAATAATGTTGGGGTGCAGCAAGAAGGACGACTTTCCTCGTACTTGTTCCTCCATTTGGGCTTATCGGCGGATCGCAAACTAAATACTAGACATCTTCATACTGCCACCCGTCGTATCGGAGAGTGTGAAGGTTTCCTGAGTGTCTGGAAATTTCCACAAATGTGACTCCAGTGTAATCACCTCTCGCGGCCTGTTACTGTAAAGGAAGCAGCGTCAGGCCGTAACCCGCTGCCTGACTTTCTCAGAGAGACTACAGCGCGATGAGAACCGACACGCCGGACACTCCGTCAGCACGCCGCCTGCGCGTCAGAGAGAGAGAGAGAGAGAGAGAAAACAGGACAGGAAGACCAACGGCCGAGTCTACAGTCCAGTACATGCGAAAGGATTCTCCAAACCTACTGCTCGTTTCTCTTTCTTGTGTGTTCTCTATCCATCTCTTGTATCTGTCTCATCCTAAAGAGACAGGCGGCCTCCAAAGTCTGTACGCACACACGCACACAGAGAGAGAGACACACACAGAGAGAGAGCGAGGGAGCAATGAAATGTACAGATGCTACGCTTAACAAAATCTCTTCTCCTTCTGCGTGCAGCTTATTATTCATGTTATTCATGTTATTCCTGCGGCCCGCGTCCAGGATCAACAGCAAAACACACACACACACACACACACACACACACACACACACACACACACACACACACACACACACACACACACACACGACCACTTCCTGACTCCATCTCTCGACTTCCAATCTGTTTGAAAGGCAGATTATTAAAAGTAATAAGTTTAAATATCACGGTACGGTTTTAATTCTACTCTTATGTTCGTGGCTGTCGCACCGAGCCTGAGTGTCTATTATTATTATTATTATTATTTTTTGCCCGTTGAGTTTGTTACGTTCCTTGAAAGTTTGGGTAGAAAATTAAAACTGGAAAAATCAAGTTGAATAAGGAAAATCTTAAAAGTGTGTGTGTGTACTCACAGCTGCAAGGGCGCGAAAGGTACGACGAAAGCCGTGACTTTTGATTCTGAGAATTATTATAATTTTTTTTTCTTCTTTCTTTTCTCTAACCTGAAATATATGATTCTGACTGATTTCATACAGTAAGTATCCTAAGCTGTTTTCACAGTCCTTTCCGGGCACTTCCTGTTTCCTCTTGGGTAAGGCTTATTCCAGTCACTGCTGCTGCGTAAAACCAGACTTTCATACGACCGGAGTGCTGTTTTTAGACTTTTTTTTTTTTCCTCCTTCAACAGCTGTTGGTTAAAAAAAAAAAAGAAAGTTTTTATTTTTTTTTTTTTACATAAGATTCAGCACAACATTAATTTAGTAGATCTTTTAATATTATTTTCCCAAAAACTCGTACTTTAGGCGGTGTTATTCAGGTAACCATGAAGCCGTGCGTCTCTACACGACACATCTCGTCTTTTGTCTTTTTTTTTTTTTTTTTGGTCCATGTTAGACTAATCACACAGATGAGTGATACATAGTGCATCATCTAAAAGTCGCAAGGTCCTGTACTGTCTGGACACAGATGGACACTTTTATCCTGTTTAAGATTTACACCGGCTTGAAAATGAGGAGCGCATACACGAATGCATACATACATGGAATCACATGAATCACAAATCTGTATAAATCTAAAACCCGTGTTGTGTGTTCATGCGGTGTATCTGGACCGATGAGTTCTCATTGTTTCTGTAGATGTCTGCAGCTCTGCTTCATGTATTGTTAAAAGAAGCTTACAAATAAAATCCATTCGAACGTCATATTTTTTTATTATTATTTTTTTGTTGTTGTTGTTTTTACGCATCGCGGCTGAAGCCCGGGCGAGGCAGCTGGTTAAGGTTTTCGGGCCGCGCGTTTACATGCGCTCGGGCTCACTTTGATTCTCTGTAATAAGTATCCGCGGCATGACGTTACCGCAGGCTCTCGGCTAATTCGCTGGTTTCGATTAACATCTCCAGCCTTGTGTTCCTCCATTTCAAGAGGTTATTATTTTATTTTTTTGTGTGTGGAGGTAATTTACAGTTTTTCGAGTATTAGATCACCTAATTCTTTCTCTCTCACTTTTTCTTTCTCCATGCCTGTTCCAGACATCCTTGTTGGATCTGAAGGAGCACGCCTCATCCCTGGCCTCGTCGGGTTTGAAGAAAGACTCCAAACTCAAGAGCCTGGAGATTACACTCGAGCAGAAGAAAGAGGAGTGTATCAAGCTGGAGAGTCAGCTCAAGAAGGTGAGAGAGATCAGACCCGAGCGTCAGCTGGTATTAATAGAAACAACAAGTGTCTCATGATGTACAGTCTTTTTTTCCTCCATCACACCTTCAGCATCTATCTTTAGCTTTATTTCAATCATAAAATGAGTATCGCTTGCCATAATGATATTGTTTATGAATCACGCCGTCCTGTCATTGATTGGTTTCCAGTTTTATTCCTGTCTCAGTATCCCCGTTTTCCGTCTCTTCAGTTTTCTTAAATCTTGCCCACATTTCTTCTTGTCTCTCCCTTCTTTCCTAAAGCACACTGAGCACATATCAGGCCATTCCTCCAATCTTGTAAGTGCATCTCGATGTGGAAAGCCTGCCTGTGTGTGTGTGTGTGTGTGTGTGTGTGAGTGTGAGTACGCGTGGCTGCCAAAGGAATCTTACGAATGTGCGAGTTGTGAGGCTTCGCTTGCATGAGCTCAGGCTTTATCTGATGTTTGTTTCTGTGCACACAGACAGACAGACAGAGCGAGAGGAAGTGAGACAGATTTCAGATTTGCACAGAGTGTTCCGAGGCCTGCCTGCATGAGCTCGTCTCTTATCTAAAGCCTCACGCTGATCCGGGTTTTAGTTCCTCGGCAGTCTAACACGGTTCGCAGTGTGCTGTGATGCTCCTCGTATCTGCCGTGCATCTGCTCCTGCTTCTCTGCTCACCACTCTGTGTGTGTGTGATTTTTTTTTTTTTTTTTTTTAAATAATTTTTTTTCTTTTCCTTCTTTAAAAAAAAAAAAGCTACATTCTGTGTTGACTGGCACATGAAGACTTTGACATACATGTAGACACGTCGAGGTAACGCTCCGAGTCTTAAATCTGTCGTTTCCCACCACTGGAAAAATACGTTCATGGGAAATTCAGCGGCGCACAGTGCCGGATTGTGTTTCTCACCGTGCTCGTCGGCTCCGCGGCTGCGTCCAGATGCCGTCCCGCGGTCCAAGAACAATGAACAGTGTTGGCGGGAGCGCGTTCAGGCGCTCGCGCCGGCCTCGTAAAAAGTGTGCAAGTGATAACGCGCTGACAACGCTAGGGAAGTTCTGCCGCGACTATTAGACGAGACGCAGAAGTGACCGGCGTCCCGGCTGGCCCAGTGTGAGCGTGCTCAGTTTAACATCAGCACACACACTGGAGCTGGCAGAAGAAATTCAACAATCAAAAAATGTTTTAATGGTCTTTTAATAAACCCAAGTAAAAAAAAAAAAAAAAGTATGCTAAGTATATTAAATCCTACTGTAGCATGCCAAAGCATACTTTAGTGTACTTGCTCCAGACTAATGACTAATATACTTGAAGTTTCCTATTTTGGAACAACAAATTTTTAAAAAGTGTAGCACAATTTTAAGTGTATTAAGTATACAGTACTTTTGTTACTTTCTTAAAGTTGTTCCACTTTAGCACACAAAAGTAGACTTGGTACTTTTAAGTACACTTTGTAGACTTAGTACTTAGGAACACTTAGTACACTTAAAGTATATGGCTGTGTGTGTACTAACGTACATACCTGACAGTAATTAATGAAATTAAAGTATATGGTTAATGTATTATAAGAACATTACAGCAGTTCTTACTGTTACAAATACATGATTAATATACTATGAGTATATTCTTATTGCAGCAGTAGCATGCTGTTAGACTTCTGGCCAATTACAAATACTAAAAAAAATACACTGTGTGATTAATACAAATATACTTTATTATATAATATAATACACCTTCTTCTATAATACTATATTGCAAATGTGTTGCCAGTACACTAAAGGTGTTTAGGACAATTTACACATGCTGAATGCATTTTCTACACTTTAACATATTTTTGAAACACATTACATCAATTATTATGAGGCAGATTTTATTCACGAGTTCAACAGATTTCATTTGATTACAAAAAAAAAAAAATAGTACTATAGTTTTTGTGCTCAACAAAATGTCAGATTGTCTCAAACTAAAATTTAAACTGTTGTCTGAACAAAGTCAGACATTATTATTAGAATATAGAGGTACAGTATTAGTTTAAACCTGGTGTGTTGATTCTAGCTGTTGCACAGAGACTGAAAACAGGCCGAGAGCTACGGAAAAGCAAAGTACATACGATTTAGCAACATTAGACAATACGTTTTATAGTTTAAACTATGTACTTAATTACAAACTACCTAATAAAAACCATGAAATGTACCGTATGCAGATGAAAATACAATAATAACGATACAAACTAACGCACGCAACGGTGCAGCTTCCAGCCGTGAATTCAAACTAGGAGCGGAAGAACCGGGGAGCCAATCAGAAAACAGACAGTCCGTATGTTCCCGCCTCCAGTTTCTGATTGGCTGGAATAGTTGCAGAGTTCTAACGCTGCTGCAGTTTGTGCAAGTGTAGCTTTAAGATAGTGAGGTCACAGAAGAGACAGTTCAAACGCATAAATTATCTTGAACGCGTTCAAAAGCGAGTACGTGTGCGCGCGAGAGAGATTAGTGCACTAAATATAAGCATAAATAAAAACATAAGTACATTTAAATTTAATGGAAAGATACTGAGACTACCGTATATTAAAATTTTTATTCTAATGTATTCTTTCTGCTCATTTCTACAATTATTATTTCAAGCATATTTAAAAATATATATATACCAAAAATAATTTAAAAAAAGTTTAAGTAAGTGTGCTTTGGAAATTTAAGTATATTTTCCTATAATATTTTTTTTTTGGAAAGTGTTTTATAACACAGTTATTTTGAAGTATGTTAAAACCAAAAGTTGGTAGAAGCATGATGTTGGTATACTTTTTATATATTAACTGATGGTACAACTTTTTGTTAGTATTTTTGCAATGTACTATTGAAGATTTCAATATATTTGTAATACACAAGTGTTTTTTTAATTTTATTATTTTTTTTACTGGGTCATACATGTGGAATCCGTGTTAGAACGTTTAAGTACTTTAAGTTATTTCTTTTTTCTTTTCGATGGACGTAACATGAACATGTTAATGTCAGCGTCTTAGACGTAACATTACATGATAGGGTGTCTGTTTTTCTAGCTGCATCACTGAAAGGGCTTCTGTTCAGCACGTATACTGACTGCTCTGCATACTATATAGGATGGATACTGTAGGAATCCGCCCACGTTAATATATTCACTCTTTCATCCGATATATGATTTAAAAAATCTTAATGTTTAAACATATAAAAAAAATTACTTGCATTACTGCTGAATGAAACATTTTCCTCTTGCGCATATCGTGCACTGTAGGGTGTACGAGGGTCAAAAATGATGCGCACTCCGGTTATGTTAAAACTTCTGTCTTATCAGAGACTTCCGTTCTCTCTTCCGTCTCCTCAGTCACCGCAGTGCAGGTGTGAACGTGCTACGTCAGTTCATTTGTAACTGCGGTGCGAGCAAAAATGGCGAAAAAGTAGAGCAGCGTACAGTGATTCATGTGTGTTTTGTGCTGAAACAACTGTAGACAGAAGCGTTTAGATGTCAGCAAACACAATTTCGACTGACGCGCTAAGGAAGGTGAAAGTATCTTAATAAAGAGAATCATTACTTGAGAGTAAATGACAGAGGATGTAACGGAAACATCCTCATTTCTTAATCGACAGAGAAAAAGCTCAAAAGTCGACCATCAGCTGGAAAATTCATCGATGATGACAGTTTTCTGGGATTCTCAAGGGTCAGAAGTATTGGAACGTTATCAGGAAAAAGGTTCGACAATCAACCGTGCTCGTTACCGTGAAGAGCTGAAGGCTAAACTTCAGATTGAACACTTCTGTCGACACTCATGTTAAATCATCCTCCGTATAGTCCTGATCTCGCTCCGTCAGACTTTCACCTGTTCGGTCCCCTGAAAGCGAAGATTCACATCTGGTGAAGAAGTGAAGACAGCAGTGCATTCGAGACTCGCAGCTCAGCCGTAACCTTAAAAAAAAAAAAAATAAAAAATAAAAATACATTTATATGAGGGACTATGAAAGAAGAACGAAGTGAATTGAAAAGCAAGATCATACAATGTCGAAAAAATGGTGTATTTGTCTTTTCTAGTCTTTTCAAGTTAATTCTAATAAATTCTACGGCCTGAGTGCGGATCGTTTTTGACTCTGCCTCGTACCTTGGCACGCTGCGTACAGTGAGCGCATGCAGTGAATAGGAAGCCCTTTGTTATTTAGCCCGACCGAAAAACAGTTGATATTCAGCTTGAAATTTTAAAGGAGCTTTGAGTAACTAAATAAAAATGAATCCGAGTGTAATAAAATCATGATGATGGTTTCAACCGCCTGTGGTCTGCGATTCAGACGCGGTGCTAACTCATATCTCAGGAACACCGGGAGTGATGAAGGGGGCAACCTTCCCACACATTCAGACAATCCAAGTTATTTAAATTATTATTATTTTTTTTTTTTTTAGTCAGTCTACCTTCTGGCTTGTTTTGGAGAGGTGAAGGAAACCGGAGCATCCGTAAGAAAACCCACAAAGAGAACACGAGAAACTCAGCTCAGGATGGCTGTGAGGTCGGCGCACCGGTCGCCGCGGCCCTGAGCACGTTTTTCATGTAATTTTAGTTTTATTGCATTTTCTTTTTCAACGTCGCTAAAAGACATCGTTATTATCGTTTTCCTGTGTCAACATACAGCGTTCACCCGATACGCTTCCGTCACGTACACCTGCACTCCCTCCGGCATGTGCGTAACCGTTTACGCTCGGCAACGGAAAAAAAAAAAACAACCCCTCTGTGCTTCTTCACTTGACGGTGCCGTGTAACGCTCCCTCACCGGCGCTGTGTTTCACCCCAGAGCACACAAAGCTCTCTCTAACAGCGTACTAATAATAAAATTAGCTCTGCGTTTGCTCCTCGGTATGCTCGTTTTATCTCCAGAGCCGTGTCCATGTGTGTGGGTGTGTGTATGAGTTTTGCATATGTGCTGAAACCTGACATCCAAAGCAAGCCAGACGTTCTCGATGATAGCTGCACAGTTATGAGTACTTAATAAATTTTTACGGCTGATATAACAAATCCCGTTCCAGACTACAAAACAACACACACACACACACACACACACACTCGTCTGAAAGTCCTCCCCTCTGTTGACGACGTGGTCTTGGCGGTCGGCTTGGAAACCTCCTCAACCTCAGGGCGAGACATTAAAAAAAGAAGCAAATTAACGAGGCCTAAATGTCGCCTTCAGATCACATCCGCCCCCCCCCCAATAAAACAGAACAGGGCCCTTTTACACAGCGCGCCAGCGCGAGCAGACCAGACGCTCTCATGAGCCGCGACCGTTTGCACAACACCGTTTGAACTCCCTTTGACTAAATTGCGCCGCTCTCCGCTTAGCCGCGCTGTAATATCCCAAGCCCCCCCCCACACACACACACTCCGGACTTCTCTGTGACATGCTGCGCGGTGCCAGGCTCCGCTAGCTCACTGAACGCATGTTCAGTCATAACTCTGTACTCGTTACTGTCTGTGTATTTTATCATCACGCAGCCCGGGGTTCTCAAATGTTATAAACAGCTAGACATCATCATATTCTATATTTTAAAAATTAATAAATAAAATTCTTTAATCCGAATAAGTTATTTTATTTTTGTATTTATGAGTTTGCAGAATATTTGATGCTACAATCTTATTTTAAGAGCCACCTGCCGTTTTTCACCTTACAGTTTCTGACTTTAACATGTAAACCTGCAGTCAAAACAAAGTCCATAAAACACACACACACATGCAGCAGTTTGAAAACGTTGCTCAATGTAATATTTTATTTATACACATTTCATTTATTTTTCTTCCCACACTTGAGGGCAGAATGTACGCCAGGTGTTCAAGTCAAACCGGGACTATTGATCCTGCAGAATAACAGCATGGTTATGAGAGTAAACACTGACTTTATATCTCTACGTAATCCCTTGCTGCACTATTGCACTTATACCAGTGTTTCACTAGTGCTTGGGTACCATCAAGGTAGCAAGTTTTCTCAGGACCGCCAGCTTCACGTCTGAAACGCCGGCCTCCCAGGTACTACTCCAACATGTGGAAATATCTTGGCTCGCGGTCAGGACTGTACGGGGGATGGGGCGATAACTCCCAGCAGAGTTACTGTATGATGGTGAATGATCGTGTGTACGGTTCCCACGGACAGGCGCGTCTCTTCAACAAGTTAGCGCCGAGATATCTGTAGATTTTCAAGAATCGGATGTAAATGGCAATCAGGTTTACACTTTCATTCACCAGAAATTTCATCACCAGTCCTGGTTTGACTTGAATTCCCTTCCTGTTTAATGTGAATAGAATAGAATGTGAATGTGAGTTTCTCATCTGCACCTGTAGAGAAAGTCCTTATGTAGGGATCAGTACACAGTGTAGGGTTGCCAGATTGCATGTTATTATCCAATCTAGGACCTGTTTCTTTCCATTCCTAGTTGACAGAGATTGTTGAAAAATTTCTTGAATAAAAAATGATTGCAGAATATATTCAAGCGAGATATCGATCTATACATTTAAATCAGGGAAGCATGTATAGTGGAACCTCGGATTGCGAGTAACGTGGTTTGCGAGACGCAAGACGAGCAAAGATTTTAAATAAAATTTGACTTGAAAAACAAGCAAGTCTTGGATTACGAGTACTGTGTATCATGTAACACGCATGCGCTTCTTATTTTTACACCGATCATCACGTGATCACAACTAAGCAAATGTTTTTTCTCTCTTCTGCTGCAGAATTGTGGGTAATTGTCTCCCCTCCTGGGTCTTAGTGCTCTTCTCTTACTGGTATAATCAACATCTTCCTCTCTGTTTCAGCGTCTTAGTTCTGCGTGTGTGCGCATGCGTAAATTGACACTGTGCCACACACACACACACACACACACACACACACTCTTACTCTCTCTCTCTCTCTCTCGCCTTTACAACCCCCCGGCTTCACACACACATACAGACACATACTTTCTGCTCTACACAGAAACTCTGCTCTGTCGTGATTCTTTTCAAAGGTAAAGTGCAGGTTCATTAATTATTTTTATGTATTTATTTTTTTGGGCTGTGGAACAAATAGAGTTCTCATTATTTCTTATGGGAAAATTCGATTTGGTTTACAAGTGTTTTGGAATATGAGCTCGCTTCCGGAACGAATTATGCTCGTAATTCAAGGTTCCACTGTATAAGGTTTAAAACTTTAATTAATTTTATTAGTTTTTAAGTCTGTCCAACTTTTTGTTGCAACTAGATTACTTATTTAATATAAAAAAAATTAAACACTAATATAAATATATTTATGAGCTCATCTAATCATCACATTTTATAATTATATTTAATTTATTTAAAATTCAATACATTTGTTCTTTCCGTCCAGGATAAAAATATAATCGTCATATAGTGGTTTTAAATCAGGTCTATGAAAGCAGTGTTAAGATTTCAGAGGAACTGGAATATGTTTAAATGTCGCTCTTTAGCTGCACTTGTGTTTGTTTTTTTTAGTGCAGGAAAGTTAAATCCAAGATGATTTATTTCGTGAAATAATTAAGGGAGGCGGAATGTTGAACTGTTTCTGGGTCACCAGGACGATTGTAGGACGCGAGGCCGGAAAATTTGAGAGCCGCAGTTCTAGAGGACACTTAGAGCCGTGTAACGTGGACACTTTGTCCTTTCGGCGTCTCGGTCCGACTGTGATTTACTAAAGTAAGCTTTGATTAACATCAACACAAACATACAATTGCGTTGTTGTTGTTGTGATTTCATCGCTCGCAGTTGCATGAAGGCATTAGTCTTTTCACACACACACACACACACACACACACACACACACACACACACACACACACACACAGTCTGACACTGCCCAGGCTCCTATTAGACCAGACAGTTGGCACTCGTGATTCACGATCCAGAGCCAAATGCTACTTCTATTCATTTCATATTAGACAAAAAAAACTTCTTTTGCACAACCATGCTGTCTGATTATAATGCTGAGCAGCTTTACCATCCCGGTTTCTGAGTGAAGGAGGGGAAAAAAAAGGTTGGACAGCACTAACACACTTTTGCATCCAGCTGTACTATACCAATGACCTCCGACCCCGTCGTGTGTGTTGTGTTTAGGCTCAGACGGCAGCTGCGGAGGCTCAGGCCAACACGGAGCTGTCAGAGCGCATCAGAAGCCTCGAGCAGGAGGTGACCCGCCACAGGGAGGATGCCGGGAAAGCCCAGGCCGAAGTGGATCGTCTACTGGAGATCCTCAGAGAGATGGAGAACGAGAAGAACGACAAAGACCGCAAGATCATCGAACTCGAGAAGTACAGTACACACACACACATGTATACAGATAGTGAAGCCGGGTATACCTTTAATTTCTGTGTGAATCTTTTATTGTGTGTGTGTGTGTGTGTGTGTGTGTGTGTGTGTGTGTGTAAGTAAGATTGATGTGCGTAACCGTACAGCTGTCTGAGTAAACGTGTAGCTGTAGCAGATCCTCCAGGTGTGCATCTCAATACCACCAGAACCACTTTACTCTTCTGATACTGTTCCAGTTTACTACACGGTTACTCCTCCCCCCCCCCCCCCCAATTTGTCGTCATGGCAACTAATTGATGCTGCAGAGATCAATGACAACTTTTAACAAAAAAACATTTTTTCCCCCCTTATGTAAAAAAAAAAAAAATGCTGGCAACAGTTTTAAATATACATTTACAGATTGCACACCCTCAGGACACAATGAAGTTCGATCTCAAGGAAACTGTTGCACTCAAAGCAAGAAGATCTTTAGTGTGTTTCGATGAAAAAGGTTAAATAGTGAGCGTTAAAAGTGTACACTCCCCCGTTCTGATCAGAAAATCTTCAGTGTTGTGCTCTTATAGAAAAACAGGCAGTGGTACAGTAGGGCTGGTTATTTCTTGAAAACAGCTGTTTTTGTGCTTTGTTGTGGGTAAACTGCGAACCAGAGACACATTCTCCCTTTAAACACCCAAACAGTATTTATATAATGCAGAACTCCCAGTAAATCCCAGGCTTGTTCTATAAAAAAAAAAAAAAAATCCCAGCAGCACACCACAGTCGTGTACAACTTGGTGTGCGGCTCAGAATCGCAGCATGAGTCCGAGTTTGTGGAATATCCGCTTTCCTCGCAGCTCTCGGTAACGATGTGCGTTTTAGCTCTGCAGGGACGGCGTTCACGCTGTGTGTGTGTGTGTGTGTGTGTGTGTGTGTGTGTGTGTGTGTGTGTGTGTGTGTGTGTGTGTGTGTGTGTGTGTGTGTGAGCAGCCGACCGCAGCGTTTCTGACTTACAGAACACCTGCTATTTTACAGAGTTGCTCTGCATGCACCGGCAGGAGAGTATACGCATCTTCATCTGCCTGCGTCAGCAACAAAATGTGTGTGTGTGTCAGAGGTAGGGTGGAAGTGGGACATGCATTAGATACAAATATGACGTTTCTGTGTAAGAAATGTAATTAATTTGAACGCAAGATGAAGCTGAACCGATCACTTCCTGGATTCAGGATCCCTTAAACTCGAATCCATGCTGACGATGTAACGCATCCCCTCAACACCCTGCTACCACCTACGATGTTCCCTGAGATGTTGTTCTCAGGATCATCGGCCAAAATTTGGTTACTTCAAGTGAAGATGTTCTAAGCTGAATCAGTCATTACTCTGGATTATAACCTGAGGTAAAATAAATCTGGGGGAAAAAAAAGAAACACAAAAAATCAACCAGCCGTTTCTGTCTCGGTTCCTCCTGCCAGTTTTAGCAACAAAGCTTCGCCTTTGAAACGCTCCAACATCATCTGCGCGCATGGAAATATAAGAGTTTTGGAAGCGAACTACGCAGAACCGGAGCTGATTAACCTTGTAATGTGGAGAAAAGCACGCAGGAGCGTCTCCGCCTGCTCCATCACAAAAAGAAAAAGTGTGTTTAGAAGCAAGCACGGTTATAACGACGTTCTTGCGTTCTGCACTGTTGTTCCCCGGCTCATCTCTTCACTCAGGATTAAAGGCAACTGATGGTTTTTTTTTTTTTTTTTTTTAAATAAACCAGCTCATGTGAAAGAGAGTAAAAATTCTACAGTACCTGAGGATCAGCGGTGCGGAGGTCGTCCTGATCTGAATACGCCTCCAGACCGTGTAGTTTAAACTGGAGCAGTTTAAATGGGGAAATTTATTTATCAAATGTCATGACGGAAACTGAGGCTCAAGTTCGAGGAGCTAATGGCAGAGTGTAAAGAGAAAAACAAAATGACACTAAGTTTGTTTTGTTTTGTTTTGTTCAACCTTTTGTGGATGTTTTAAAATACAAGAAAAATGCAAATTCACACCCTCCTCTCATGCTGTCTTAATATGTTCACCCTGACTGACTGTTTCTGCTGCTGCTGCTAATAATAATAATAATAATCATCATCATCATAATAATAATATTAATAATAACCTTGCTCATGCTGTGTCTATTCTTCTTTCGTCCCTGTCTTCTCTTTCCTCCTCCTTTGTGTCTATTTAACTTTCACCCTGGAACACTGACTCATCTCCTCAGTTTGACTCCAAGGTTAGTACGCCTGCTTTTCTTCCTCTTCTCTATCTCGAACCGCCGCAGAAACTGTAATCCAGCCTCTCAGCCCGAGCTCGTCTGGGTCACCGAGACGGCGGGGGCGGTCCGGGCCCGCGTGCATGCGTTAGTGTGTACTGTATGCTGTGTTCAACTTCACGCGTGCGTAAGATGGCCGAGTGCTACAGCCAGCTGTGCGTAGTTCCTAATATTATCGAATGGACAGGTCATGATAAAAATAAATAAATAAATAAACAAACAAATAAAACATAAAAAGGAGACTGAGGCTGGTGGTTTGTGTTGGATATTCGCACCTTGGCTTGAGGTGTTTTATTTAACTAAGGAAGGAAAATGGCCTCGGGTCAAATCGTTAAAGCACTGAGGAGGATTTATAAGGGTCGTTAAAGACGACACGGGTAAATCTTACTAATACTGCATTTTCCTGAACGCGAATAGGAAATTCACTTCTAATGCATCTTTCTTAAACCCATAGTCACTCTACAGCACAAGTAAACTGTATAAGAAGTAAAAAAAACAAAAAACAAAAGATGAAACATTTGCTGGTCTGTTTAGCTTCTTTAATGGAAATCTTTTTTAAGTAGAGGGATGTAACCGTACGGGTTCCCTCTACACCAGGGGTCGGCAACCGTTAACACTTAAAAGAAAAGAAAATACCTGGGGCAACAAAACCTTTTTGACATCAAATGAAGATAAGACTGCGTATATCATTATTATATATATATATATATATATATTTTTTTTTACCTTAACACTACATAAAAAAAATAAAAAAAACCTATAGTGTGTTGCATTTATGAAATCAATGACCTGCGACAGAGAAAACAACATTTTATTTCTGCATACAACAAAAACATTTTGAAGCGGTTGGTGGTTGAAGGTTACTTTCAAACTAAATACTCAACTAAAATAAAAAAGCCAAACTTAATTCATCCACCTGCAGCAAACCAAAAATGCCGTCTGCCTCTGTGTGCCGTCGTCCTTTAACCGTGTACTTGTACTGGAGCGTTTCAGTCAGCTGTCGACCCCAATAAAAAAAAAATTGGGTGCCGGCGGGCGTCGCACATCCGCCCCGCTGTGATGCATATTTTGATCAACAAAAAATTAAACAGGTCTTTTAATGTTACAAGATCACCATCATCTTCAAATTTAGAATTACATAAGAGAAAAACGACCAACTAAAAAAAAATTAGTCATGAATTATTTTCCAAATTCACAGGGAGCCACAGCAGAGGGATTAAAGAGTCACCCCAGACAGACACCCAAAAAATACTTAAAAAAATGCCAAATGCTTAAGAGTCTTTGATGAAAGACACTTTAAGATGGATGGATATTAAAGAGATGGATATTACTGCATTTACTGATTGATAGATTTTAGCTGGCTACAGTTGCATTAACTCTAACTGTGACGCATTACGTAAATGACTATGTTGGAAGACGCATCCCAGGATTCATGGAGAATATCGTAGTGTTTTAGCAGGAATTACTGGAATTGGTCAAAGAATTAATGGGGTTTGAAAAACTAATGAAATGGTGAATATAGGAGCATTTCCACACACACACACACACACACACACACACACACACACACACACACACACACACACACTGTGATGAGAACTCAGAGCTTGTGATGAGAACTCAGAGCTTGTGTGTCCACAAGAGAACCACTTGTTCAGAAAAAAAGGCTTCAGTTTGCCAGGGAGCATAAAGATTAGACTTAGGAGTGATGGGAAAATGACCTGATGAGTCCAGACTGAGCCTGTGAGAGTGAAGGGCGTGTCAGGGTAAGAGGGGACGCTCATGAAGCGATGCACATGTGATCATGCATACGGTCGTGTCCACTGTACAAGCCTCTGGCGGCGGCGTTATGATCTGGGGTTAGAGTTAGTTATCGAACTTTCATAAGAGTAAACTGATTACCTAATGTAATAAATCTGTTCATGACCACTGGTCCTCATTTAAGGTTTATTTATTTATCTTATTTTTTTAAACTCATCCCTCATGTGAGTTGTCTTATGATTTCAATAAGCGGATTGTTTAAATCCGACTATAAACATTTCCTTTTTAAGGATCACTTTGGTTTCACTGGAACATGTAACCACTAAAGATTTACGTCTCAGTCTACTAAACATAAATTAATATAAGTAAACTTCTTGATTTACTTAATAACAAAACTTCATACTTCTCATACATGACTTTTTTTTTTTTTCAAGTTGATTATGCAGAATAACAGAACACTTAATTTCTCTATATAATCCGCTGCTGCACTACTGGACTTATCGCAGTGTTTCACTAGCGCTCGGACACCATCAAGGTAGAACGTTTTCTCAGGACGCCTGAGTCGCGATCGGACTGCCTGATTCAAGTCTGAAACGCCGGCCTCCCAGGAACTCCTTTTACATGTGTACATGTCTTGAAGCGGTATCAGGTCTGTAAGGCGAATGTGGCAATAATTCCCAGCCGAGTTTCTGCCTTCACTGCCTTCTTTAAAACGTCCCATCGTTCACATGTTTTACTGCGACTAAAAGTCTCACGACCGTCACATCACTCAAGAAATTTCAACACAAGTCCCAGTTTGACTTGAACGCCCCTCATGTACAGTATAGTTCCACATGTTGTAGATGAAACTACAACATTACTATAAAATATCACTAAAGTAACTATAAACCCCTGGATGTTTTAAATACATTCTAAAAGATTCTCAATTCATTATATCAAAAACATGTAATAAATTTTTTTGTTTTGGTATTTAACCAGTGAATCCGCTTGTTACTATAGAAACAAAGTATTCAAGCGATTGTGATTTGACTTGTAGCTTTATAGAAAACCAATACTTTCTGACCAATCAGACTTTAGAATTCATCAATGATGTGGTATTGGGTTACGTTAAAATCTTAAAAAAAAAAAAAAAAAAAAAAACATTTCCATGTCTGTGCTTCAACATTAAAAGCCGCAGAATTTTGCTTTCAGAACTAAACTTTTGCAAACTCTCTTGCCCCTGCCCCTCTGACCCGAGGAAGCCTTTGGAGCTGTTAAATGAGCGCTGGAAAAACAAAGAGCCCGAGATGACATGAGTACAAACAGTAAGCGTGAGAAGGTGTCGCACTCCATCACGTCCCCTAATCAGAGTGCAGCGACCGTCGTCATCAGTCGTTCCTCCCGAGCGGTGCGTCTGACGCTGCCGTCTCCTTCTCTTCTCTTCTCACCTGGTTCATAGCACTCAGTGTGTGGCTTTCTCTCACGCTCATTATTTTTTTTCCTCCTCTTTCCGAAGTTCAGTTCAGACCGAAGCCTTGATTTCTGCTGAGGGACTTGGGGGGGGGGGGGGGGGGAGGACGACGAGAGGGTTGTAAGAAGAATTTTTGAGAGAAAAAAAAAATCTGTAGTTGCACAGAATTCAATTTCCTTCAGCATTGTTTCAGGAACATGTGAGCGGCAAGTCTCGAATTAATCTACAAACGGCTGACAATAAATAAGTGCAGTGATCAGTGAAGTGTGACTGCGCGCTCGCTCTCTCTCTCTCTCTCTCTCTCTCTCTCTCTCTCTCTCTCTCTCTCTCTCTCTCTCTCTCTCTCTCTCTCTCTTTCCCAGTCTGTTTGTCACTCTCTTCCCCTGCCTGTCTCACTCACTCTCTCACACTGTCACTTTATCTGTCTCACTCAGTCTGTTCATTCTTTCTCAGTCTGTTCCTGTCCGTCTCTTGCTCTCTTCCCCTCTCTCTCTCCCTCCCTCTCACACTTATGCAATCTTTTTTCATTTACTCCTCATCATTTTCTCTCTCTATTTCTCAATCTGTTTCTCTTTCTCCCAGTCACGCTTTTCCCCTGCTTCTCTCTCTCTCTCTCTCTCTCTTGTTTTGGGATTAAGGGTAATGAAAGCATTAGATTTTTGCATTTATTTGCATCTTTAATATAATAAGCATCCAGTCACAGGCCGACGCTCCCCGCCAGATCACAGGAGATCAGCCGAATGTGCTGCATAGATTCCTGGTATTAATTACATTCATTAATTATCAAATGTGTGTAAAGTAAAAGATTTTCAAAAAAAAAATGCAAGCTTTTCTTAGGGGTTGAAAAAACAACAACAACATTATTTCTGCTTTTTCCCCCCCAGAACATTATTAACAGTGTTGCGTATGCTGTTGTGTGATGTTACTAGGCAGGCGTGGGCGAATATTTTCCTCATGAGCCCCACTCTGTAGAAAACAAACACTGTTATTAATCATCGTCTGATCATTAGCCTTAACGTTATTGGCCCGCTTTTAGACTCATCACTTCATTGTGCGCATGTTGTGGAGCGTGTTTCTGTGTAATTCACCGTTGCAACACTGAGCTCCTGCAACAACTAAAATAAATAAATAAATAAAAAATGCGGTTTTGGTGGATCTGTTCCAGTCTTAAATATTACATTTTTGGTTATTTTCACTGGACATGTACAACATTGGCCTAGCTTCATCGGACTTCATTATTGTGGAACGTATATTCTTAAGAGAAACTACTGTAATATATATTTTCCATATAATGAAGGGTGCCAATTATTTCTGCAGGGGCGCTGTATGTATGTACAGTCGGTCTCCCGTCATATATAATGATCTCAGATTAAGACGAAGAGATTCTCACGTTGTAGAAATCCTCAGGGTTTGTGGTGGAAGTCGTTTTGAGGTTCTTTTGGCGTGTACGGACAACGTGTTAATGGACACACACTTAATAAAATAAAACGGAGGAGTGTGTTGGAAAAACAGTCCTCCTCTGTAATAAAGTCTGTCAAGCAAATCGATTTATTCTTTATTATTAAAGAAATGGACTTCGTAAATGATCCGTACTGGAGCACGTCGTGGTCCAGGATGGATTACCCACAATGCTTTATCCGTGTCCCGGAGTCTTGAAGGAAGCCAGCGGCTGCTAAGCGTGTAAGTGTGTGAAGATGGATCCGAGGGGCATCTCGGCCTGTCTGCCGTCTCCGCGGGGTTTCGGGTCGGTTTAGCGCAGCGCGAGGCCGCACGATTAACTTCATTAGTCGGAGAGGCAGGGGGCAGTCGTCCAGCAGAAGCTCTTCATGCGCCGCTGCTCACACAGATGAGAACGGACAGATGTTGGCGTGTCGTATCGTGTGTGTGCGTGTGTGAGAAGGGGCGCCCCATCGCGCACCTGGCCGCAGACCTTGACGCAATCTCGTCTTGGCAGCTCCTAAGTCCAGCTCTGTCAGTTTCAAATAGCAGCACTTACCGCAGACGGAGCTGCTAATATCAGGGCTTTGGTTTTCATGTACCTCCTGCTTTTTCTGGAAACACGACCAGACAACGACCAAGGAGTCTTCAGGATCCGTCTTATAGACGGGCCAGAACAAAGGATGGGCGTGACCAGCCAAGAAGACGACGCCGAACTCTAGTACATTATTTACAGTGAACACACAATGCCATCCAAATAAACACAGATAGAAATAAGAGAAACCTGACTAGTTAAAAAAACAAACAAAATAAAACTACAAAACTGGAAACACGACCTGGGATTTGACTCGGGTGGGTTTTTTACTGTAATGTGATTCTTTTATATGACGCGTGTAGGCATTAGTATCTGCCTGGTCAGTAGAGATCAGTGGTTAAGACATTGGACTACGGTTTGGAAGGTCTCAGGTTTAAACCCTATCGACCACCAAGTCGTCACTGTTGGGTCCTTAACCTTAAACTGACCAGATGTGTAATGAGATAATGTTAAGTGGCTCTGGATAAAGGTGTCTGCTCAATGCTGAAATGTAATGTAGGGAGGGAAATCACTGGGGATCACCCAATACGATAATATCATTTAGCCGATTCGATCTGTATTGCGATGTGAAATATGATTTTATAAATTAGATTTATTTTTTCTTCAAATATCATTACAATGCTAAAAAAATGTACTAAATTTGCTCCTGCCACACAGAATGCTGTCAATGTGTGAATAGTTTAGAGTGGATTTAGAGGATTATAGAGGAACTGCAACCATGTACCACCTCACATGCAAACAAAAATTTAAGATAAAAAAAAATAATTAATCCGTGTTTTTTTTTTTTTTTTGGTTTTGGAGTCAGAGTGACAGGAATTGTGACACTAAAGAATCGTTACTGAATTAATCTTTTGCCCCATCCCAACTGGCCGAGGGGAAAAAAAAAGGCCTACTTTATACATTTGCGAGTGGAAATTATTATTTTTTTAAATCATCACTAGATCATTCTAGATGCAAAAACAACAACTGGTACTGTAAGTGCATCTTGTGTCCTCTCTAGTTGAGACCAGAGTTTATACACATGATGTTTCTAATATTGAAGTTTTTTACCACCAATCCTTTCTCATGTGTAAAAAAAAAAAAAAGTATATATACACGGATACAAAAACTGTTTTGCATACACAATATTTCTCCAATCCGACTGAAATTGTTCAGATTAGACATCGCAACTTGACTGTTTACATGGACACTGACCTAATGAGATGTGCATTTACATCCTCAAAGCATTTCATCTGAATATTATTATTTTTTTGGACATGAAATGTTTGAATGCTCTAAAATGTTTATTCTAGCAGAATATAACTTGATAATTTTATAATCCCACCCCTGAACAACTTTGAGGGAAGTTTACACTGCAAAAAAAAAAAAAAAAAAAAGGGCATCTTAGCTAGTGAAATATTCTTAAATCTGGCCAAACCTATTTATCAAGATTACAACCCAAATATAAGATAATTAAGAGTTTTTCTGCTCAAACATTACAAAAATTACAAGCAAAAAAAAAAAGTATTTTCTATTGACAGATGATTTTGTACGTTGAAGAAATAAATTCCTAAAACTTAAAAAAAAAAAATAATAATAATAATAAAATTAAAAAATAATAAATATCTGCCAATAGGACTAGACATTTTTTTTATTTGCAAATAAAATTTTAATCTTGTATTTAGTTTGTTGTAATTTTATTTTAAGAAAGTATAGATAAGTTTGGCTAGATTCGAGAATACCCATCTTTTTCCAACCCGTCTTTAGCAAGAAGTCATTCTCGTCTGTGATTGGTTAATTGCTTCATTGCATGTCGGATGTGAGATGAAGGTAAAGACTGGCGGGAGAGAGAGCTGAGGGAAAGAGTAAAAGTTTTCTGTTGCGGAAAGTGAAATGTTTATTCAAGCGGAAATAAAATAGTTGACTCATCCCTGTGCTGAACTGGACTGTTAATTTAAAGAACTTCTGTTATATTGAACCTTCAGCTGTATAACACACACGATGTTGTATAATTTCTATCCGTTATCACCCAGATGAGGATGGGTTCCCTGCTGAGTCCGGTTCCTCTCAAGGTTTCTTCCTACTACCATCTCAGGGAGTTTTTCCTTGCCACTGTCGCCGTCACCCTTGGCCTGCTCATCAGACATATTTCATTCATCACTCACTCATTCATCTCATTATTATCTAGACACATTTTTCTCACACATACACATTTTCATAAATTTTCTTTTTAACATTTTTTTTTAACCTTGTTAAGCTGCTTTGAGACAATGAACATTGTTAAAAGCGCTATATAAATAAAATTTTTTATTGAATTAATAATAATACAAAGATTTTTTATTTTTTGAGGTTGGATTAGGCTTCCCTTTTTTTTTTCTTTTTTTTTTTTACCCCCCAAAATATCCCACCTTCTGTGTCATGAATGTTAGACCTTAAATACATGAGAGAGTGTTTTGTTTTAAAAGTTTTTTACTAGCTTAGAGAACAAGCTTCGAAACAAGATGAATTGAAGATTCCTTGTAAAGCTAATTTTTTTTTTTGCATGGATGGATAATTTGACTAGTTTTCCCGAAATTGACCGCGATTGGTTAGATGCTTCACTGCGTGTGAAATGCGAGTCAATCAGAGACCAGAAGCCAGTGGATGAAGGACTCTAGGGCGAGTGATTCGTTTGTTTGCACCGAATTTATCTGATCAGGAATAAAAGCAAAATGTTCTTCCTGGAAACTTGTCAATCAATCAATCAAAGATCAGGGTTAATGTGTATCTACGAAAGGTGTTAACCCTCATGATGGGTTTTTATTCTGATTTGGTTTTAAGCACCGAGCAGTAAAAGTAAACGCTTTCCCTTTGACATTTCCGTGTGATCCGAGCAGGCGAGTTGAGTCCGAGCTGTTTACTCCAGGCTGGATGGCGAGCGTGTGCATTACGGCATACAGCGCTGTCAGCACATTAGTGGGTTTTAGTGGTTTTTCTGTTTTCTAGCCTGCACAGCTCATAAGAGCATGATTGATTTTATTTTTCCTTCCGTGTCTGTTCGGCCTGCGTTCGTCTCCGGATCGCAGACTGCCCTGCAACAATTCACTGTTAAGTGTTGGTTGTAATTGGACTGCAGTTTAAAAAAAAAAAAAAACATTTTTAAAGCTCTTTTAAGAGGTGTGGGGTTTTCATAAAGGGGGGGGGGGACGTAACGCTGAAGTTACTTCTGAAGAAAGGAAAGTTCTGTTCTCGCACTTCTTTCTGATCCCCCCCCCCCCCCCCCTTACGTTTTAACCGATATCTTGAGAATTGCGAAGCCTTTTCAAGTCTTACTCTGTAAACACGCCGCCTTAAGCTGTCTCGGATATAAATTATTAACATCGCCGTCAGGACCGGCACAACAAATCTCACAAACATTCTTTACCGCTCTAGCGTTTGATGCCCGTTTAAGTAATAGCTAAATACAAATTTTAAAATGCATGAAACGAAAAGGCATCAATGATTAATCAGCTACACATCCGCGTACGTGCGACGAGAGAGGGAGATGGAGCGAGCGTCAAAGCGGATATCTGTAAGTCGTTAAGTTTGCACGTGTTCGCACGTGTTTTTTCACGTGTCCGACAGGTTGTCTTTGGCATGGCGTGGCGCTGAAAGATCTCCCCAGTGAGTAATTCTTACTGGGAGGTACTCAAAAAAAAATTTTTTTTTAAATCAATCTTTGACATGGAAATCAAAGCACGAGATGTTTTCATGTTTTTCTCGCGGCTCTTCAGAAGGTCGTCTCGAATCTTTGCTCCTTTTTTATTTTATTTTTTATTTTTTATTTTTAAATCCACTTGTTCCTGCTGTGACCTTCTTATTAATATCTCTCCTCTTGGTCCGCTCCGTGGACGCCTCTGGAAGTTGGACGGCCAGATAAACGCAGAGAGTTTTTCCAGAGCTACCACTGTTTTGCGTTAAACGAAGCGTACAGCCGCATGACGAGAGAGCGGGAAGATGCATATATGCTCCAGTGCCGGATTTTATTTAGAGGAAAGGAAAATGTTAATCTTGGAAATAAAGGAGGTACTCTCCACAGCGTGTAAATGGGCGTCCCTTTTTTTTTTTTCCTCTTTCACTTCTCCTGTATTCTTTCAGCATCCGTCCTCTTCTGCTGTTTTTACAACAGTCACTAACCCTGACGGCTTCCACCTTCTCAGGAAAAGATTTCCAATTTTCACCCCAATAACTCAGCGCCTGTTAACATAATTACTGGCTTTGTCGAGATCTTTCCGTTTAACGTGTGCGTGCAAAACCCGCCTGCTGTGTTAATAAAAGGGTGAGATCGCCTGTCCAAATTTCTCCTATATTTATCATGTTTCCCTGCCCATGTATTCCTCCTTCTCTGGACCTGAGTGATTGATTGAGTAATTGGGCTACTTGGCTCTTTGGCATGTCTCTCGTTTGAGTTATAGCAGATACAATAAAGCTCGGATTTCCACACTTCCACAAATCATACACGGTTGCGCGCGTTACGTACAAGGCATGTACGGCGAGAGGAAATGGCTATTCGGACGCTTTTGTTTTTGTTTAATATCCCATACTTCCAGCGCATTTATCCACTTCCAGCTTCAACACGCACGTCTTTTCACTGTTTTTCTTCTTTGTTTGCAACAAAAAAAAACAACCCTATGCGCTAATCAGCTTTATAAAAAAAAAAAAGCAAAACCAATAGTGAGCGGAAAATGTGTCACAAATTTCCAAAAAATGATCTTGCGATTACAGTTGCAGTAAAAGAAAGAAAAAAAAAAGTATCTTTGTTGCAGAGTTGTGGTTTTATCCTCAGCTCTTTGCTCTTTGGCAGATCATCTCGAATTTGCCAAGGTTATGAGGGTCCCACCGATGAACTCACGGTTTCAAAATTCCCCCATAAATTTTCAGCGGGATCCGAATCAGGAGATTGGCTAAAGCCCACGCTAGGCCTTGTTGATTTATCTTGGCCGTATGTTTGGGGTTGTTGACTTGTTCAAACTCCCCCATCTTCTTCTCTCCAGATTCACTTTCTTGGCTGAAGAGATGAAATTCTTTTATAATACGCTACGTGGACAAACGTTACACGGTCATCTGACCATCATCCTCATACTGTATGTGGCTCCTCCCTTATACTCTTGCCACCAAAAAAAAAAAAAGACTTCCCACAATCCTTCTGTACGCTGTAGCATTACAGTTTCCCTTCACTTGAAGAAAGAAACCCGTCTTGTCGTATCTGAATGAACACAATCCTTTACAAATGTAGATTTGTGGAAAGCCTTCCCAGAAGAATCCGAGCTCATTAAAAGAACTCGGTGTTAATGCCCAGGCTTTCAGGATGCCATGTTCAGTACTCAACATACTTTTAATGATGTCCCATCCGGTACATCACAAAAAAAAAAACCCACGTGTTTCATGGGACCACAAGCTTCTTTCTTATCCTTCGTATGAGTCCGAGTCCATGTTGTGAGATCTTGTATGGGATACGGCTCAATGGGAGGCGGGACGATTAGTTGCTCCATCGTTATAAAGTAAAATCATTCTTCAGTTCTACGTATTAATGATTATTAGTAGTTGTAGTGTCTTTTATTATGGCACCAGCACCAATTTATATTTCTTTTTTTTTTTCTTCTATTCCCAATCAGTATTTTTGCTCTGTACTTTTCATGACATTATTATTTTTGGGGTATTTAAGTCAAACCGGGACTTTATTTCTCCATATAATCCTCTACTACTCTGAGCTGCCCGTGATCCAGACCCCTCTGCCCTCTGGACCTGTCTAACCCATCCTGCTTCTGGTTGGAGATCTCGTCGCATGAACGCCCCGTGTGGTCTGCTTGTGATGCGTGTGCTGACTGGGGACGGTTCCACTTTCCCACGAAGACGGTCCTGTCCTCGACTGATGTAGACAGCTGTTTTCTGGGGACCTGTGACTTCAGTCGTTTGTAGTTCAGGACTGGAATCTCCTACAGTCTACCTGAGCCTCCAGGAACAAACTGGACTCCATTTAATTTAAACACATCTCCTGTTATACTGAACTTCCAGTCTTACACAGTATGAATGCAGATCAATCCCTGCTGTGTTTCACCCAGATGAGGGTGGGTTCGCTGTTAAGTCCTCTCAAGGTTTCTTCCTTTTACCATCTTAGGGATTTTTTCCTTGCCACCGTCGCCCTCGGCTCGCTCATCAGGGACAATCTTATCATTTTGATTTCATACACATTGACATTTCATACAAACTTAATTCTTTTGATTGTGTAAAGCTGCTTTGCGACAATGTCAGTTGTTAAAAGCGCTATACAAATAAAATTTGATCGAATAGTGCACCAATCCCAGTGCTTCGCCAGTGCTTGGACACCATCAAGGTAGGAAGTTTTCTCAAAACATGTGGAAGTAGCAGTAACTACGGTAACGTGCAAGTGGTGTTGGTGAATGATCGTCTGTACAATTCCCACAGCATCTCTTCCACATCAAGTTGGTTTGACAAGTTTTCCGTCAATGTTTCAAGGATCGGACGCTCCAGGCGTCCAGTGGGCTCCGAGCCGCCCCAACCTGGGTGATCGTTCACAGACGCAACAGCCTTGTTTAAAACGTTCCCATCGTTCAAATGATTTTTCCTGCGGATAAGAGTCACGTCACCGTATCGCTTTTACGCCCTTCATTCACCAGACCTGGACCCTCGAATTTTGTCCAAGTATATAAATCAGCAGTACGATGCAACTCGTCCACGACACGTCTACTCTCTAATGCTGATCTCCGAACGCTCAATATGTGTGCTCTGAGACCGGGCGAGGAATCTCCGGTACAAATCACTGGATTTAATTTTTCCATAGAGGAGCTGACTGGAAACTTTGACGAAGAAGTCAAAGTCGCACATGCGATAGCGCTTATTGTGATTTATTCCCCGTTATTGAGATTTACTCTTTGTTACCTTGTTCTATAGATGATTCCTAATGGGCTCCTCCACGCCAGTCCTTGCGGAGTGATTTTTTTTTTTTTTTAGTTTTTTTTTTTTTTTTTCAAATGTTGGAAATACTTGTGCCTTTTTTTTAAAAACTTTTTTCAACAAAGAAACCTTTCAGAATCGTCAAGCTTCACCGATTCAGACCTCGATCAGACTCAGCCGAGTCCCTCCTTTTACAGTGATTGTTTTCCATGCTGAACTCGAAAGAGGAAGGTCATCTCAGAGTTAGATCATCAAAAAACACGATTTTGGGGAATCTTTTACAGAATCAAAACAGTCAGCTGCTTATTAAGGGTTTCGTCAGTGCCAAGCAGATGGCTTGGCCTGGGCCTAAATAGGAAAATTCCAGTTTATGACCCATTGTGTGTGTGTGTGTGTGTGTGTGTGTGTGTGTGTGTGTGTGTGTGTGTGTGTGTGCACACAGGAAAGATCTTTGTACTTCTACAGTCAGACAGTGTGTGTCACATGTTGCTTTGGGATCCTGGCACTGTGACAGATTTGGGATAATGATTTGAACAATATGACATGGAGCCTGCCAGGGCCGGATAGTGAGAGACACTGTCGCAGTCGAGTGCACTACGGCACACTGTGTGCTTTTTTTTTCTTTCTTTTTCTTTTTTTTTTTTTGCGGATAGACTCGTGTACTCGTTAAGAATTCTCACAGACCTCCGTGAAGCTGGCGCGCCATCTGAAAAGACATTTAATAAACTTATGTCATTCGTTTGTGCTAATTTGTGCCATAAAAATACTGTTTGTGCTGGTTTGGCGAGGCCGCCTGCTGCCAAGAGTGGTGTCACAGCGCGTTAAACCTCATTCAAGTCAAAACCAAACAAAAAATCTAACCAAATTAGTGTTATTCCTGTGTGCTGTACAAACACGCTTAGTGTTTGATCGATTTTTTGACACATTACAAGTTCAATTTACTGTCACGTCGCTCTCGGATGTAATGGACCCGCGGCGCTGATGAATTCCCGGGTCCGATCGGTCAGGACGTGCTGACGGATGGCAGCGTCGGCCAGGTTAATATTAAAACACTGATTCTAACGCGCCGTTGTTTCTAGAGTGACAAATTAAAAATATGTCTGATGAAGTTTTCCATGAAGTGTTTGTTTAGTATTTTTTTGGAAGGAGTCAGCTGTGTCAGTGCTTTCTAACAGTCGGAGCTTAAGCTGTAGTTTAACATACAGGACACGGTTTTCTTTTGTTTTTTTTTTTCTTTTCTTTTTTTTTTTTTTCTTTTTTCTTTTCCAAGAGCCAAAATGAGCCAAAATGAGAAACAAAAAGTTTTTAGTCCCAGAACAAGAAAATAAGTGTTGTATAATGAAATGTTTTTATCGGCATCTTTACATACTGTACACGGCAAGAGCAAAAAAAAATTGTGATCGCGAACACAAATCAAGATTTCATTCAGCCTCCTTTGGCTTTGATTACAGCAAATAATGTGGTGGCCAGTTCACATGTGAAAATGATTTCTCATGCTCCCAGAACCACTCTTTCACAATCTGTGTGCTGGAATAATCCATAGATGTGATGTGCTGGTGATTTTCAGTACATTCGGGTCGTCAGCTGACTTCATTTTATTGCCACATAACGTTGCTGAGTCTCGACCAGAGCGACTGAAGCAGCACCGGATCATAACACTGTCTCCAGAGGCTTGTACAGTGGACACGATGCATGATGGGAGCATCGCTTCATGCGCTTCCCTTCTCACCCTGACACGCCCATCACTCTGGAATAGACTCAATCTGGACTCATCAGACCACATGACACTTTTATTGTTTTTTCGTTAATCACTGTCGTTTTCTTTGGTATAAGTACTGTAGGGTATAAACAGTAATAATTCACGTTCCCAAGCCACGTTTTACTCAAAAAAAAAATTAGACGGTATTATATTATATATGGAAATTTAGCTGACTTTATATTAATCTTTAATTAGTAAATGATGATATTCTTAATAGTTTAAAACGCATGAAAAATTTAATTATATATTCACATGAAAAAAGCCATAAAAATTTTTCGATTTCCACAAAATGGCGAGGGTTTCTGGGAACAATTATTAGTTTGGTTCTAAGGACAAATCCGCGAACTCTGAACCGCAACTTTGTGGAAGTCGACTGTACTGGAAATTTCACACCTATGAAAAAAAAACATGTATGGGGTTAGGTCATTAACAACAGCAGCCAGTTGAGATGTTAGAACATGAAGGTCTGCTGTTCTGGATCAGTTCTTACTGCAAGAACAGTATCGTGTCAAGTAACCCATCAAAACCTCCATGATGAAGACCAAAACTTAACTCTGCTGCAGAGGAGAAGTTCATTTAGAGTCACCAGCCTCAGAAATCACCAATTAACAACCAGCACCTCAGACTAGAGCCATTATGAAGGTTTTACAGAGCAGAGGTAGCAGAAACATCTCAATATCAACTGTTCAGAGGAGATTATTGTGTATTTTGGAAAAAACGCCTTCAGTATTGTTCTCCAGTGTAGAAAGAAAAAAAAAGAAGTGAGTTAGAAAGTGTGATCTAACCCTTTAACGCTAAAGACTGGCTTGATGGCTCACCACACTCTGCTTTCCCCACTTTGGAGATTCTTAAGCTTTGAAGGTGTTTCCTACGAAAAAACTAGTCAAGTGTTGAATTTGCCAAAGAACAACGATTACGGTTTGGTGAGGAAATGACCTGCTCTTGTTTTGATCAACTGCGGTGTAAGAGGAATAAAACATTTCAGAAATCTTTGTGGGCTAGGCTGTAGCTTTTGCGTTTTGTTAGTGAGCCACACATCAGTTACTTCTTACAGTTCGCTCCAGCGCCACACTGTTTGATCAAGTGTAAGAAAGCTGATTGCGTGTAGTCAATCTCTACACAAATGTTTCTCATTAATACCCGATTTCGTTTATATAACCGGTATCTAATTACTAGTCTGACTAATGTTGTGTGAGCGCGGTCATTAACGCAGTCCAGTTGTTATAAAAGCCTGTAAGGTGGTGAGTCTCACACCCCCAGAGCGCAGGGTTCAGTTTTTCATCAGAAATTACATGATTAAATTATGTTGCGTGTCCAAAAACAAATCGTGTTAATAATGTAGACCTCAGTTCAGTCACGTGGAACCGGATTTAAGTTACATGCAATACTGTTCAACCTGAGAATCTACAGACCAAAAAAAAAAAAAAAAAACCTCTGCCTGTACATATCCATTTCTCTTCCCCATACATGTATGTATGACCTGCTCTAGTTTCTTCAGTTTGATCTACACTGAGATATTTCTTTCTCTCGAGCGGTATCCGCCGTACGAGCCAGGACACCGCGGCTTTCTCCAGCTACTCATTAAGCACAGACTTGAGGGTGCTTTGATTTGCTAGTCCAGAAGAATGATCAGGTGTTGGAGGCATAATGTCTTGGCTCGTAGTCACCTATGAGCCAATAGGTTTAAGATCACCTTGTCACGGTTTAATCACGCTGGAAACTCAGCCGACACTTTTGTAACGCATCCCGAGAGATTTTTTTTCTTCTTCTCCCCCCGCCCTCGTCCTTCACGGCCCAGGTTTTCACGCTGCAGGTGCTTTCCCGGAGCACGAGGGTTCATCGTTACCTCTGCGTCCTGGACTTCTGGCTCGCTCTGCAGCGAAGGCACGGGGCTTTGCCGCGTCGTTATTCATCGACCGATCCGTATTGGCTCGGCTACGTCTACATCTGCTGCGCGTTCGGAGAGAAAGATAAGAGATCGGGTTTCCTCGATCGCGATGGTGATTAGTAACTCATCTGGCCACGATGCTGTGAGAACGGAATTCAGACGATGCAGTCATGTAAACATTAAAACACTCGTAACAGACCTACAACGCGCTTCTCAATGGAGCTTAGCGGATACGGAATCTGTTTGCTGTTTTGCCGTAAATGAAACCGTCCCACCATCTGCAAAAATGTTTTCTTTCGCTTTTTGGATGTTTTAAGTCATCATTGATTAGATTTTTTTTTTTTTTGGGATCCTGCAAGCACCTGGAGAGAGTGGGAGTAATGGAAAAAATTTCCACAGCTAAGACAAAAGAGATTGTCGTTCATTCTTAATAACTCCAGATCAAATCAAAAGCATTCATTTAGGTGTAACTTCCTGTTTATGTTCTCCGAAACATAACTAGTTTTTTCGCTTGTGCCCCCCCCCCTTGCAGGCAGATGAAGGACCAGAGCAAGAAGGTGGCCACTCTGAAACACAAAGAGCAAGTGGAGAAGAACAGGAACGCACAGCTGATGGAGGAGGCCCGAAAGCGAGAGGACAACATCAGCGAAAGCTCTCAGCAGGTCAAGGTAATAATACTAGTGAGGAAAAACTCAAACTGTTAATATATTTGAATCTACGATTCAATCTCTTTAAAATATAACCACTAGGACGGGCTTCCTCCGAGCCAAGTGAAGTCATCTCGTCATGTTACCCTCACTGGGGCTTGGCGGGGAGCCACTTACACACACACACACACACACACACACACACACACACACACACACACACACACACACACACACACACGAACTCATACACACCCACGCATGGTTAGCGTCAGCCTAATCGACAGAGGATAGAGTAATACCATGCTTCCTCTGACTTGTGGCTACAGAAGGTTACGGCATCACCCAGATCTGAACCATGATTCGATCCTGCGGCGAACTCGTCCGTAGACCGTCAGGCCACCCGGAAGCTCCCGGCCGATGATTTAGCACCGAGTTACTTCGATGTAGATCTCCGGACGATGTGCTGAAATACAAAATGTATAAAGTTTTATTAGGTTGGAATCGGGTTTTTTTTTTTTTTTTTTTGTCTTTTAAAAGATATGCCATATGACTGTTTATTATGTTATGACCATGTGTTTTCTCCGAAGGTAAAAGAAAGAGGGGGAAAAAAAAGGAACATCAGGCTTTTTAGGTTATTCACTTTTGATTTCTTGTGTTTTTATTTCCGTTTCAGCACATCCGTCAAATGGTTGTGATTTGATTGAACCTCATAGATCATAGAGAGTTTGTTTGTTTATTTATTTATTTATTTATTTATTTTTAAATCCAACATTGCTGTCAAAACCAGCTACACAGAAATTATAGTCTTTTATGGACAGCCTGTTTTTCTAAGAGACCTCTGAACAGAAACACAGAAGCACTTTTTTTTTTCTTTCCCCCCCCTCCCTAATTCTGGCCTCTTGGTCATTCCTTCACTCCACTTCTCCTTTTCCATATTTCCAGTTTCCTCGTGTTCTTTGTTTTGATTCGAGTCCATTTTCTTTATCCTCCGCCCCGGGGTTGCTATGTTATTAGAGGTATGGAGGTAGCGTCCTGTAAGTTTGCGCGTCCTTTGTGTGCGAGTCCACGATGGAGCCGCAGAGTAACTGGTGTGTGCGAGCTGGGTCTCCAGGTTCCTTCATGAGATCATGTTGCTACAGAGGCCACATTGTGGCTTTTCTACACCCCACTCTGTGCATACTGATGCACCCGCACGATGGGCCTTTTTAAGGGGTTGTGGATGTTTGAATCAGTGATGGCCTTCTCAATCCAAGACTAGCAGCCACTGCCTCCCGCTTCGAGACACCACACTTAAGTCCTCAAGGCAAAGAGGGAGCTGGAATGAAGAAGTCAGGGTTGTTGGAGCTAGCTTCTCCGCCTAAATGAGGGTTGTGTTTTGGAAAGGGATCCGATTAGCTTCTGATGACTGGCGTGCGCGCTGCATTGGTCCGACAGATCATTTGGACAAAGACCGGCTGAAAGAGGTCACTTCAGGACGTCACTTAGGGGACCACAGAGCAATAAACCCTCTTTGTTTCCTGTCTCTCCGGGCTCTGAAAAAAAAAAAGGGTCACTCTTACTGTACGTTTCAGCTGACTAGAGGTCTTGATGATGAAGGTCAAGTCCTTGAAGCATGTGTCCGGCAAGGTAAAGTGTTCTGGCGGAGCGCCGTTACATCTGACCCCGAGGCTCGATCTCGATTTCCTGTCAGAAACTCAGAGGGGATTTGTGGTCTCAGTGTTCTGGACGAACGGGGAACCTCTGATGAACCCAGCCAGATCACTTCAGTATGCACAACACATGGACTTGCACGTCAAGAAACACGCCAGGAAGAAACCATCAACAAGACTGGAATGTAGCAGCAATGCTTTTTTGCAACGACCCCTGGATCTGGCCCTCTTAAATCACCATCTTCCACATCTACAGAACACGAGATATTTTTCCACCATCAGGCTCACACACACGCCACGCACACGCACACACACACACACACAAACACACACACACACACATGGAGAGTGACTCATCAAACCATCCTTCTTTCTCCCACAGATTAGGTATTGACAGAGTGAAGTTAAGCCATTCATTCTGGGAAAGACGGAGAGGTGGGAGGAATGTAAACCTCATGAAGGATAGTAAATACTGTACCTGCTCGAGTGTGCCGTGTTCGACCGTGCACACGCTGTAGGCTGGAGAACACATCACTTTTTTTTGTCACCAGAGGGCCCTGCTGCAGCACTGAAGAGCTGAATGCCGATGGAGCGGCAGATGATAAACGGTATAGAGACCGAGAGATACAGTGGATATAATGACATCATGGTTACAAATAATGAAGCGTTTTTTTTTTTTTACTGCTTACGCAAGTTCGAATTGAGTAGATTCAAAATGGGTCACGGCTAATTCTTTTTTTATTTATTTATTATTTTTATTTTCTAAATAGTTCTTCTGCAATGGTGTCCTTTCTGTTTGAAGTACACCGTCCTCGCGTCCTCATATGGAGACTTTACTTTTTCGGGTGCGCTGCACCTTGTACTGTACTTCATCCTGTCTAATTTAGACCCGTTGTCCTCATTAGTAGACACTTTATAGCATCATCTAATGGTAGCAAAAGCGCAAAACACTAATTAGTAGAAACACAAGAGCGTGTGAGACTGATTGAAGACCATGCTTAGATTTTTATTTTATTTTATTTTTTTACTTAACAGGTCAAACTAATCCCAAATATACAGGAAAAATGAAAAAATTATGCAAAGTCTTGAAGTTAAGGGAATTTCAGGCATAAGATTTTAGTAAAGAAAAAAAAGAACGAGACTTGTGGACTGTGGAAACGTCTCGCATCGAGTGCTGCTTGTTTCCATTTAGGTGTAGACGGTCAGAACTAGTTTATTCTACCACCTCGGAGAGCGTGCAGGAGTCTTGATGCTGGCCTGAGTGCTGGGTGAAATCAAAGTCAAGTCAAGCCGCACTTGTTGATTCAAACGTCTCGTCGTACGGTTCAGGATCTGAACATTGCCATTTTTGTCTTTATAGGCAAGTAGTAATGCTGAGAATATAAAGAAAATGAAGATCTTCAGTATTCGCCTGCTACTGTGACAGTCCGGTTTTAACGACCTGAACAAGAACTGCCCTCATCAGACCTTCACGACAAAGGATATAACGAACACCTCTTGTAGAGCAGTTTTTGAAGTCTCCTGTTGTTGCATACGAGTAGATTAATGTAAAATTTACACCCTTACCGCGAAGGTAAAACAAAGCATACAGGTAGCAGTAGAAAGGCTGTAGGTTTAATGACTCTGAAGTGCTCCGGGTGGGTTGTGGCTTTACGACCCCTTTAAAGGATGCGGATATAAAAGAGTCAAACGGAAGCCTTTTATGACTCGCTAGGAGAGTGCTGCTGCTTTAACGTGGAGAACAGTGGGGTACACCTTTCCCTCGGGAGAGGGATCTTTTTCATCTTAAAAAAAAAAAAAAAACCTGTATTGCCCAACCATTTCATTTGTTTTCCATTTCACGTTAGCTTAGACCAGTTATTACTCGTGGAAGTAATCTACAGTACTGAGAAGGGTCAACAATATTACCTTGTTGTCTAAATTCTGAGAGTTTATTTCTCCTGAAATACAGTTAGCGTCATGATTCTGCCACGGATTAATGTCGAAGTGTGTCGACAGTGTTCATATCGTTCACGCAACCCGGATTTCAACCTGGAACAAAGGTTGCTGTAGACTCCTGCGAAGGGAGACGATTTGCTCGGGTAACGCAGGCGCGGTTCTTGCCGGATCTTCACAGTTTGAACACGACCTCCTTTAACATTCTCCACAAGTAGGCGTCAGGCCTACTCGGCCCCCGTTCATGACCGCTTCCGTATGAGCGGAAATAATACTCGACTTTTTCTTCCGTCAAGACGCATTTCCAACAACAACTTCACTACTGAGAACATGGCGGCTGGAGCGACGGCCCGTCGTCGACAAACGCCCACGCGAGTTTCAGCGCTGCATGTTTTGGCGCATGCTATATTTTCATGTTTATTTGTTCAGATAGAAATGTTTTGTAAATTTCGTTCGTACAGTACGTTTTATATAAGGGTGTGCTTATTTATGCTCCAGAACCGTGGTAGTAACCCAACAACCTAACACAAGCTTTACCTTTGGCCAGTGGCTTTTAAATAAATACCTTTTAAATGAGCTTTTCAATAAAAACAAAAATCAGTCATTTCTGGTAATGATCAAAAGCCAGCAGGAGGTATTAATATTGTTCAGGCTTCCAACAAAAAGCACACACATCTTCAAATCTGACATTAAAATAACCTAATATTACAGTGTTTTGACTTATGTTTTCATATCAAGTCTTCCAGATTTCCAGGTTTTTCCTTTGTGCAAGTACATTCCCGGTGCTTACAGCACTCCTGCTCTGTTGCACGGCAGCCGCCTGCTCTCATCTGGACAGACTCCTGTGATTGGCCGGTGTCATTTTGATTGACAGACCAGAGGAGGCCCTGTTAGATTTGTGACCCCACACATGTCGGGATTCAGACGCCTCTGAATAGGCAGAGCTTTTGAGACCTCTTCAAATCGGAATAATTTCCGATGTCGAGTAAAAGCAAAAGTTTTATAGAGTTGTCAAATATCTCTCATTTTAACTTAGTAATGTGAGCACTTTGAAGAGGGGGGGGGGTAAATAAAAAAAATAATAAAGGGTGGATGTGGGTGCCGAACTAACCTTGGATGAACGGACGTTGAGAAATAGCTGCAGGCAAAATCATCAGCCAGAGACGTGCTGGCGAGAGGCAAGGTCAGCGCTCACAGAAGAATGAAACAGAGACAGCACTGTGACTGAGATGAGAAGGAAGTACAGGTAGGTGAGGAAGGCAGGCAGCCGAGTATGAAATAACAAGAGGCGAGGAGCACTTCCGATATAAAAGGCTCGATTCTCCATCTCATCACCTTGCGAGCGCGGGCAGGTCACGCAGTAGGGAGCGAACACGTGACTCATGACTGACACTCCAAAGTGTCGGCATAAAAGAACTCTTCAAACGCAAACCAGCTCCAAGTCTCCACGGGCCGAGGCACGCACCGTTCTTCTCCAACACTCCACGTACGTGATGCATCGGCAAGAATCTTTCCTTTATCGCTCGGTTTAGGTTTGGGGATGGGTGCATAAGTCTGCCTGAGTCCAAAGAAGAAGAAGAAAGTTTCTAGATATACTGTAAATGTAGATTCTAAGTGAATAAACCTGGTATACTGTAGCAGTTCATCAGACGTGTGTTAGTCCTAGACTGTGCATTATTTCTTCTTGTGTGGAAGCACATTTATGCAGTTTCTGCTACACTTGTTTTTTTTATTTTTTATTTATTTGGTCTTGTCCATAGCTACAGGTATGTACCTGCCCTGATCTTAGCTTCATCTGAATTGGATCATCTGCTTTCTTCCTGTACGCAAGTCTTCTGGTCCAATCATCAGATCCAGAGCTTTTTGTTTACACTTGCATTTTTAACACCATATCTCACTCCTTTTGGTTTCTCCTCAATCCTTTTTCTCTTATCCGCTCGCTTCAGGCTGTTTTAGACTCTCTTTTTCATCTTATCCCTATGTACCTAAACAGGGGTCTTGGAAAGCATCTTACTTGCCTGTGCGCTAAGGGCAAAGTTTGACTCCAAAGCAGCTTTGATGGTAATGACTTTCTGCTTGATGCCTCACGGTCTTTTTCCTTCTCTTGCCCTGGAGAACAGCACTCCTGCTGAGGAGTAAATTTGGAGCTTGGCCTCTCTCGAGCCGAGCTGAGGATTTCGGCATGTACAGTAGAATGAGGAAAAGGTCTTCCTTGCCAGGCCAGGATAGACTGATGGTGAAGATAAAGAGGAACCTTATCTCTTCTTACATTTCTGTGTGGTTTTTCTTTTCCCCGAGAGGTCTATGCCTTTATGAATGCCAGTCATAGTGGCAGAAAAAGATGGAGAACGATAGAATGAAGTGGAAAGCTACACAACGCCAGCTTCAATCTATATATATATAGATTGAAGCTGGCGTTATATATATATATATTTAAATTTAGCAAAATGTAATTAGCAAGTAAAATGATACGGACGCTGTACTTAGCGCTTACTTTCTCTGTAACCATATGCCCTAAAAGAACCTCAGCCAAGATTAACTTTGTCTTCATGATGTTATGGGAGTTTATTATGCAATTGTGAAGGAAAAAGTGTAACTGTAGAAATGTGTAGTGTCCTGGGCTTTACACACAGGCAGAGTGAAAGAAGAATGCAGGCTGCAGATCATGTTACTAAGAGGAATCTCTTCTCTTCTTTATCAGATGTATATCAGCTTCCTTTCACACATGATACTTTCAAGTTATTTACCTGGATTAGTTTAGGGATTTTCACACTAGCAACAAGCAACAAAGTCACATGATTTCTTTTATTTTTGCAATATTATTTAAATTCAATGCAGATCATAAGTTAATAAACTCCAATGACTTGACACAATGATGAGTGGTCCAACTTTTCTTTAATTTCCCCATATTCACAACCGAGCCGTTCAGACTTGATCCTCCATCTAGACAATCTGAAATTTACTATAGATTGTAAAGGTTTTGTGACATGTGTAGACTCTGAAATATGTATCATTCTAAAGTTTATTAAACAAAAGAACAAAAATATTCACACATTCGGAGGACACCCAAAACCTCAGCTTAAATAAACTTGTGAAGGCATATACCGACTTGCTGATTGAGTGGAAGAATACTCCCGTTAATTGTGCTGCAAAATCTGAGCACAATTAATTATTTAATTGTTCAATTGTAAATCTTAAGTTGTGCCGTCAATCAGAATTCTGAAGTCCTCAGAGAGACCCGCTAGCATTCAATAACCCAAAAAAATTCTGATTGGTTGAACTTTATCTCGTACTCGCTGCCCCCAGTGCTTTGGAAAAAGTCTATAGTGACATCAATGTGTATGAAGTATCGCAGTGAAGTGTGATAATATTGCAAAAATGTAATACAGGTTTTATTTTTTTTCCTTCTTGAGAAATATAATACCTTGTGCAAAATTGACATTAAAACACTATCATTGAACAACCTTTTGTTAAATTTGTCATAATGTAAAAAAAGAAAAAATGGTTGAAGCTGAAGCTAGCACATAAATCAGTATTTAATACATTTTAAACATTTTTTACTACATTTTCTCATCACAACCATACTGTAGCAGCCGCACCAGGCACCTAGACGACAAAAATCTCGTCACTTTCTAATGTGGTTTGTACAGTTAGCCCTGATTAACTCTACATAAAGGTGTGTAAATGCAACTTTGTTTAATTCGACTGTCTAAAACGCACATTTTTCTTGAGAGGAACTGCATATCTAAACTGGATGACAAGGTGGGAAACTTCTCCTGCCCCGGGCTCCTGTACTTAATAGACTTGCGCGCACTTTTTATTGGGCCTGTTTGCGGGGTAGTTGCACTTGATGTTGCAGCGCTGTAGGCCACGCTTTGCGTTTTTCAAGCCAGGAGAGACAGACTCCCGCTGCTCTTTTCCGTTTCCTCTGTAAACATTAGCGACTCTTCTCCTTCGTCTGCCAAGACCACTAGAAAAGCGTTTTCTCACCCCCCGCAGAGAAATCTGGCTGTCTCTTACCGCATCTGTGTTGCGAGACACTCTGTTTGCTCTAGGGAACGTGCACTAAATAAAAATTATGGGCTTTTTTTTCTCTCCCTTTTGCAGCACTCTACTTCAGCTAAATCAGCTCTTATTAATATGCTATAACTCTGATCCATTGTTTTTGCAATTTTGCTTTTTTTTAAGCTCTGATCCAAGAGATTTTAGTGTGAGATTTCGATTTACTCTAGCAACACAATCACCTCCTTGATCATCCTAAAGAGATGAACTTCACCAAAAGCAATTTATGTCCAGCTTTCGCTCTTGCCTCAGGGCGTAATCTCACAATTATACTTTAGATTTGTAACAAAGAGCTGCTGCTGTAATCATACAGACTGTTCTAGGCTCATCCCAGGATTCGTACTACTTTTTTACTCATCTGCACCTGTGTACCGTAATTAAGCAATATTACATTAGAATATTATTATAATATTAGAGAGAGTGCTGCTGTACTTGCTTTTATACATCAAATCCTTCAACAACTGGCAAAACTAACTAACTGCTACTGGCAGAGCTGGCAACCGACAGTTAGGTATTTAACAGGGTAAAAGTAGGTTTAAAGTCTTACCGGTACTATGTAGCCAAAAAGTTTAAGTAGAAGAAACGCTGAATATGGGATTCAGCCTTTTATTAGAAGCTAGTTAGCTTCGTAGCCTATGTTATCTGTGATCAGAACAACACGGACAGTTGAGAGGCAATTCGGAAGGACTTGGAAGCAAGTGGAAGGGGAGAAAGTGTTGTTTAAGATGACATCACGTTATCATATGTTTTCATGCTGAACGTGCTACAGTGACTGGTTTTGAATGTGGGTTTTGATAGGCAGCTACTTCTCCCCACTTTCTTGTACAGGTAATCCCTGACTTACTAACATTTGAGTTACAAATTTCCACAGATGCGAACGGACTACATTTCTACTTTTGGTTAAATCACGCAAGTAACACTGCAGTGCACCAGATACCAATACAGTGGAACCTTGGATTACGAGCATAATTCGTTCTGGAAGCGGGCTCGTATACCAAATTGAATTTTCCCATAAGAAATAATGAAAACTCAAATTATTCGTTCTACAGGCCAAAACAATAAATACATACAAATAATTAATACAATATATAAAGTAAAAATATAACAAATTAACCTGCACTTAACATTTAAAAGAAAGTAAAAATAAATCCAGACAGATAAGTGTTTCCGTTTATGCGCGCTGGCGCCGTGTGTGTGTGTGTGTGTGTGTGTGTGTGTGTGTGTGTGTGTGTGTGTGGAATTAGCCACTCGCCTAGTCTTAAACAGTAAAAACCTCCTCCTTCCCACACCTTGCTTTTTAAGTTTCACAACTAACATACACATTGTTTTAACGGGGGGAAAAATCTCTCTAATGATACTCGCGTGAGCGCAAACGGAATCACTGCTGTAAAGTAAAAAATTTAAAATAAATGAACCAGCACCTTACCTTTGAAAAGAATCGTGACAGAGCTGAGTTTTCTGTTTAAATAAAGTGTGTGTGTGTTTGTGTGTGCCTCTGTGTCAAAATAAGAGTCGCATGCGTGATACATGATACTCGGCGCTCGTAAACTAATACTTGCTCGCTTTCCAATTAAAAATCTTTGCTCGGTTTGCGGAACACTCGTAAACCACGTTACTCGCAATCCGAGGTTCCACTGTATTTACAATTATATGCAATATTTTTGGTGTGTAAGTGAATGAATAAAATGTCTAAAGTCCAGTATATTATATGTGTGTGTGAGAGGGTGCAAGAGAAATGAGACCCCCCTCACTGGTTTTAATGAATCAGTCCAGGATACACGATGATAGAAAATGTCTGTCCTGTAAAGCTGTCCTGATGATGAACAGTCCTAATTTCGTCCACAAAGTCAAAAACAAAAACAGAGTTCACAGTCCAATACAGTGGAAAACAGCTCAAAATGGAAAGAAAACAGTGGAAATCAGAGACAGAATGACATCCGGATTCCCCTCGTGATTTAAAGGCTCAGACAACATTTTACTGTGAGATTCATTTCCCTAGGTGAGGGTACGGTTTTTGGCAGTTTGGAAAAGGGGGGCAAATTTTAGTCATGTGAATTGGTATGCTTTACGTTGTATATTCGTGCCAAAAGCATAAATAAGACTCAATTTGTCGGACTTGAGAACAAATCGGACTTAGGAACGTGCTCCTGGATCGGAACTTGTCTGTAAGTCGAGGACAACCTGTACTTCAAACCGTACAGACCTATTTTCACTACAGTAACAGTTGTATAATGATCCATAGTCCTACTATCTTCTGTAGACATGTTGTCTACTTAAGAATTTTGTCCTTCCCCCTAAAAGTTATGGATCGTTCATTACAATTCTATATTTGGATTCCTGGCGAAGCTGCACTGAGGCAGTCTGTTGTTTAAAACACTGTACAGAGAAATTAAACACGTCTCTCAGAAGGGTGCTAAAAATTCTGTTTATAGGTATGTGACTTGGCACAGTTCCACGGCTCTTAGGGATGCTTATGCTAGCTGATCCTGACAAGCTTTTATTTATTAACGCTTATTCCTTTAACAGGCCGGTAAAAATGAGCACACTGTCAAATATAATTTCGCTGTGTGTTGCTGCTCATCTGCAAATGTATCCTGTCTGTTTCTGTGCTCGATTTCTCCCCGAAGCCTCTCAACAGCTCATCCAGTCCCAGCGCTCCTCCATGTGGCTTTAATTTGGTTCTCCCTGAGGTGTCTCTTTCTATCAGTTGTGCAGTTTTGGCACCGGGAGCATTAGCGTAATGAGATATTGACCGTACAAAAAGGATTAGCGTCACTTTAAATCAAGCCAAAGTGATTGTGCTGTGTCTTAAGAATGTGGAGCTGTTTGGCACGGAAGAGACATGCGCATATATGGTCAAAGATAGACTTTTTATTGTTTTTTTTTGTGTGTTTTTTTTTTTTTGTCCCCCCCCCTCGGTTTCGATGCTGCTCTGTTTGGTCTCACCCTTCACCCTACAGGCTTCATCTTCCAGTAATTGCTGCCATTAGTTTCAAAGATTTTATTCAGGGCAGATGCGGGCATTCCAGAAGACGAGCGCGCTGCATGCTTTAGTCTGTTTGTGCAGAAGGAAGAAGAATCTGTGTTTTTTTTTAGACTAGGGTGATCACAGCTCGTCTATACAGATGAGTAACAACTAGAGAACAGCAACAAAAAAACATAACGTGTTTTAGTAAGGTGTTAATCCATGGCAAACCTCCAGGACGGCGTCATTTTTACCTTGGCTTTGCACTTGAAAGATTCTTTCTCCTCCCCAAGGTCTTCCATCAAAATCTTCAACTCGGTTAAGATCTAAACTTACCCAGACTGTGAAGGCCAAAGCATTTCTTTTTTTTTTATCAGCTTCATTTTTTATCCATGTTGTACAGTAAATAAACCACCTGGATATGGGCGGAGTCATCCTGGAAGAAGCCACGCCCATCAGGATAAAAATGTTTCCTCATATCATAGAAGTGATGAGTCAGAGTAAATTTGGGCTGAATTTTTTGGACACGCCAGTCCAAAACATGAAAGCAAAATAAAATTTAAAAGTAAATTTAAATTTAACATTTTATTTATTTATTACTTTTTGTGCGCTGTGCGCGTTTTGCTTAGAGTTTTGTAATGAACTACAATTTTTACGTGGAATGAAAGTGTGGGATCGTGTTTATTAAATAGATTTCAATTGCGCCCTCATAAGTGCATATCACAGTGCCATCTGTGATTAGAATTTTTAGACGAAGGATGAAATAATGCGCTTTTTTTTAATAAGGGTGCTTTCCATTTAAATTTCAAAGTAGCATATCTTCCTTTCTGATGCGACGAAATCTCTTCTCTTCTGATGCCTTTGTTACTTGAAGCTCGGTCAAATACACCTGCGAAAACCCTATTAAAATGAACCTTCACTAGGTTTTACGTGATGTGGCACAAACCGATGGGCAAAAATTTCAAAAAGCATCTTTTACTCATCTTGCGTCGTCCAAATTTACGTCCACAAAAACCTTCCATGTACAGACGTAGTCCTTTACTTCTGTTGGTTTCTCTGTTGCCGTTTGTTGAAGATTTTTTGAGACTCTTCCTGGCTGAATCTAAGCAGTGTTTCTCAATCCACTACACTTCACTATGTAGTAATTATTGTTGGGGAGAAACATTTGATGTTTGTTTAGAACTAACAAAATCTTGATCAATTAGGATATTCATAAAATTTACTCTAATCGAATCGGCACCTAGGTATCATGATATCGTATCGGTCGATCCGCAGTGTTTCTCATCCCTACTGTTTAACAATTGATTGTCGAAGCATTTACACAATAAATAAATATACCCTACTGTGTATACAGTGTCCACGTTTTGCCTACGTGATTGTCGAAGCACATGTAGCATGTTGATTGAGGAAAGTTTTTCTGTGTCACTGGTCTACTTTTGAAGAGACATCTCGTCACTGCATTTGACGAACCCAGACACATGAAAATACCAGGTGTGAACAAATATCTGTCAAAGGTGTCCAACCTAGATGGCTCTTAATACCAACTCTGAACACAGACATAATGGCTGAAGCTTGACTCATGACCTGTTCCCATTTATGAGCAACCGAAGTGCAGAAAGGAAACCGATGTGGCATGGTTCTTGGTTGAGTCATGCGTGAGCGTGTGACTCAGACGTCCAATTGCGTCTGACCTCAATCACCCAGGCCTTTATACGGTACCTCACCCCCTGACGCACTCATCTCGATGTCGACCCCAGAACTTTTTCATTTTTATGACCTACAGTACCTGCTTCCTCGCTTCCTTTCACCTGCCGATTTATTTATTTATTTATTGGCGTGCGCTCATGTTTTATAATTCGTCTTAGTTATTGCTTTTATATTATTTCAATGGCTTTTTTTTTTTTTTTGGTTTGCTTGTTTGTTTAACAGGACTCGCTGAAGCAGAAAGACGAACGAATCGAGGAACTGGAAGAGGCGCTACGGGAGAGTGTCCAGATCACTGCGGAGAGAGAGATGGTGCTGGCGCAGGAGGAAGCCGCGCGCACACACGCAGAGAAGCAGGTCAGAGCGCCACGATCAACACACATCCGCGCTAATTATTCCTTTGGGTTGGAAAGTCATTTAAGCTGTTTGTTTATTTATTTATTTATTTTAAAATAACATTCCCCAAACAAAACTTACTTTACTTTCACAGAACAATTCTTATATACATTTTTCAATTCTCATTCTGATCACTTAGCATTTCCCAGCCACTAACTTACCTATTGTAACAACCACACACACACACACACACACTGAGTCGCATGAAGCAAGACACTGGTTCTTTTCCTACATTACAGGGCTGCACTACAGTCACAGTGAGCACAAAAAGTGCTATCCACCCTCTTCCACATGCATGAGCTCGAGTTATGATTTACCCATGTCGCGATGAAAGATCATATGCCGTCCCTGTTACCCTGTTTTTGTTTGTTCTCTTGACTTCTCAGTCCCGTGTGGCTGCGCCATTGTCAGGATTTTAACTTCCTTTTCAATCTTCTGAAAGTTGAGAGCTAACGCTTTTCTCCTGCATCAGTGACGCGTGTGCCCACCATGCTTTTATAAGGTAAATTACATCTGCTAACACCTCTTAGCTGAAACAACAGAGATCTCCGCAGAACGTTGGAATTGGAGTCTGGTGAGTTTGATGCAAGTGAGACCATGTTTTTTTTTTCCCCGACATCCTATATTAATTGCAGTATAACTGTTATTTTAAAAGTTGAGACAAGTCAACGTACGTCACTGAATTATCTCTAAATCCCACGTAGCTTATTCTCTCCTGTTAACAGTGAATATTGTTAAATACACAAAAGTTTGTACCTGTATATTGAGGAACATGCTCTAAAGAGATGCGTGACGGTTTCAAGGTACTTTTAGATCCTCTTTTATGGAGAGATTAACGAAAGAGTAGCATCTCCCAAGCCGTTAGCATATAACGCCTGCCCCAGCACAGCGCAGCACAGCACAGCACATCACATCACACAACACACCGCTTCTACGGATCATGCCAGCCTCACATCGCCGTGCCAGCACGAGGCCATTTAACAACATTCATGTGCCATGCGCCTGCCTGTGTTTGTGTCTCCAGTCAGTCTTCATTTGGAAAATAAATCACTCCTGAATACCCAGTAAGGCGAAATAATAAGAACCTTGGTCCTTATTCTTTCTTCTTCTTTCCACAAACATGCATCAAAAACTTGGTGTCACTTGGTGTTTTCATGGCACCCAAAGACTATAAATCACAGTGCCCGTGTTTGGCCTGGAGATGGCATCAGAAAGAAAAACGCTCCCACCGAACGAGTCTTTTCCGGACTGCCCGCGGTAATACGGATCACCCGACCGCCTCAGACTGACAGTCTTAAGGGTCACGGACACGTCATGCACGAGCTCCTATTACTCCCGACTTTGGCCGGAGCGGTCCAGTGTTTGGATCCCTTTGGGGTTAATTAGTGCACCGCTTCGAAGGAAGCCAGTACTCCTGCTAAGCCTGGTTTACTCCTCTGGAAGTCGAGAGAGGACATGGGATCGGGGCCAAACCCTGCATCACCGTTCCTAAACCCCTCCATCGGCCATCCACACACTCATTAGCGCTTCCATTGCTAAGTGACCCGTACTGGAACTAAGTCTATCCGTGCCTGATGATAATGTCTCTGGATAGAATTACTTTTCTTTCAGAGAGTACAGAGCACAGAGATCTTCGGTAATGTTAGCGACTGTCGGGCCAAAGGTTTTCTCTGTTAAAATAGTTTTCCCTGTTAGCTTCTTAGTGTGGTTTCACACTTGGCTCGATTTCTCGTTTAAAGCCAGACCGTGAACTGGTGTTCTGGACTTGTTCGGGGATGAGGTTTGTTTATTTATTTATTTATTTATTTTGCGTAGAAGAATTCCTTCGGAACAATGGATCGCTTGCACAATCCATTCCACAATCGAGTCATGAGCGAAAGCGAGTTTCAGATGCGCAGCGTCATTATGGAGCAAGAGCAAGCAGGAGGCGTGGAGGAGACGAGAGATTGAGCCGAGTTCCTGATTTGCTAAAGGAGTTTGGCTTGTCTGACCGGAAAGCGCTGTTATCTTTAGGAGTCCAGATTCTTTTCCTTACAAATATAAATGCCACATGTCCAATAAAGCTCCTTTTGAAGTTGTGGCGTAGTAATTTGTACAATGTTGTGTTTCCTGAGTTCAGTTCACTTTTATTTGTCGTACCATTTGTTTAACCGTGTGCATCGTCACTGAGAAGCTTTATGGCTTTAAACTACTTTTTTTTTTTTTTCCCCACCCTCCTCCTCTGGATTTTTCCAGTCGTTGGTAGTTCCTACCCATCGTTAGGGCACTCTCCCATCAAGGCTATAGCTACCAACCAGGGATGGCGAAGGATATCACATGGCTTCCTCCATCGGAGCAGTGTACTGTAACACACTTCCACGAGCTCACAGATGCTCTCATTGCGTCACCCGAGATTCTTACTTGCGATCTCCGGATTATGGCGCGAGCTCGTTACGGTTACCCACTCGGGGGCCGGGATATAATAACTTTATCCCTGATAGGCAAACCAGAGGCAGTGGTGGTGAGGACAAGATCCTGAGAGCACTCAAAAAGTGAATCCGTCCCATTCTGGGTGATGGCACTTTAGGGTAATGGACAAAAAGTGCAAAACTGGCATACTGTACATCTTAGTGGCCTGAACCTCAGTCTCTGTGAGTAGTTATCATTTCACAGCCTCTATAAAAACTCCCTTCACTGTATCATAGCACAAAAGGAAAAACAAAAATACTTACTGTGACCTCAGAGCTCTGATTCCTGCTATATAAGCATGGTTTAAACAAACTACCTACGAATCAGAGACGGGAATCACCAAGGGACCATCCGATATGATATCATCGCGATACTCGATGATACGATTTGTGTTGCGATTCTGTCAGTATCACGATTTCATAAAAATCTGATTAAATGTTGTTATTTATTTAGATTTGTGCTGCAATGGTAAAAAAAAAACCAAGCAAACATAGAAAATAATTTACTCCAATCACATGGGTTGATGTGTTTCCTGCTAATGTGTGGATAATTTCACGCTCGCCACCTATAGGATCACAAAAGAACGGCAACATTTTTCCACCTTCAATGCAAATACAGAATATGAATTACAAAATCTAAAGTCGATTTAGTCATATTGATGAATTGCCCCACACATAATGCACACAGTGTTTATTTACTATATGACTTGAATTATTCAATATGGTTGATTTAAATGTCTGATTGGTCAGAACAGCTTACTGAAAATAAACAGTCTTAACATTTAAAGCACAGATTTACACGCTGGCTTTTCTTAACTATATTTCTGATTTAGCTTCTTTACACACTCCATCCTTGCACACACGCATATTTGCACACATACCCCCCCCCCATCCCCCCCTTAACTCTGGTTTCAATTTCCTCTAATTGCCGCTCTCTTGTTGTTCGGATTTTGTAGCACATGTTGGATTCAGGCTCTGTACAAATTTCTGTCAGTCTTTTTTGTTTCTAAATGCATGGAAGGAAGTGTTGCTGTTCTTTGTTATCCTGACAGCCCTCTTCCTTTTCATTTCATTTTTTTTTCTGTTCACCCTTTATCTTTATTGCTCCTGCCCCTCGGTTCTCTTCCTCCTTCTTGCCCGTTTTGACCCGTGCATTAGGCGCTCTTACAGCAGGCCTCTCTAATGAAATCACTAGGCTGGCACTGAAGGGTCAGGCCTGTCTTATTTTAGCCGATGCTCTCATGAGTTTTTTTTTTTTTTTGTGTGTGTACCGCGCCAAACCTCATCGAGCCAGCCAATGTAGTGGGTGTGTGTAATTAAGGGCAAAATGCGGCCTCTCTGGGAGAAATCACCGTGTTCCTCTGACACAAGCCTCTCGCTGTGCTGCGACACCAATCACTTAACCCAGAGGCAGGATTTACGGCTGGCCTGTCCAAATGCGACCAGCTGCTCGAGCGGGGCCGGCGAAAGCGTTTGCCCAAGACCACATGAAAATACATGTCTAGTCTCCAGACATGATTCAGCACTCAAATGACATACTTCATAACCTTCTCTCTCTCTCGAGGCTCCAGCCCAAAGAAAGCCACAGCGCCTCCTCCAGTGTTGATCAGGATGAGCAGATGTCTCATCGCCACCCTTATTCCTCTTCTTCCTCATTTGCCATCCTTCCTGCTCCAGCGTTCCATATGGATTTTTGTTTATTCTCTCTCTTCGCACCCCATATGCTCTTTTTTTTTTTTTTTTAGCTCTGAAGACCCCCCCCCCCCCCATGTGTTGTGTTGTCCCAGCAACTCCTTGTTTACCACAATACCGCCATCTTTTCCCGTTTTTATTTCCCCTCCCCCTCCCTCCGACGACTTTCTCTGCTTCCAATTTTCGTTTGCGTGATTTGTTTCCGAAGACCGTTCTGGTTCGTTCTATTCGTCTGCTTCTGTTTCTTCTGCTGAGACAGCTTTGATTTTTTGGCTTCTTCTGTAATTACTCTCTTCTCTTTCTTTGTTGCTTCTCCACTGCTTGCTGCCTGTTTGAAGCTCTTTCATGAGCCTATGCATGACTCCAACCACGCCGTCTTTAAGTGGTTCAAGGTATGATATGATTCTTTTCTTTCTTTCTTTTTCTTTCTTTCTTTTGAAGGATTCCACTCTGTTTTGGTTATGTCCCTTATTTCCCATCTGCTCTTCAGATTTTGAACATTTAGCTTTTTTTTTTTTCTTCCTTCTTCTTCTTTATCATCATCTCAGGAATTTGAGGAAAGTGTGCAGTTTTTGGTGTCGCTCCAACCCAAACATAGCGATAGCAAGCTTTAACCACTGTCGACTGACTGCTCCCCCAAAGATGATCCCACCCACCACCCCCCCCCCCTCCGACTGTTGATCATCGTCTCAGACGCGGGATGTCTCTCATTGTTTGCCTCGGTATTATGCGTGTCAGATTCTCTTAACTGTTCTCCCGAAGGACTGATCTGTTTGTTTTGAGGGTTTATCGTGTTGACAAATGGTGCATGGATTAATTTTCTTTGGGTTACTGTGGGAGATTCCCTTCAGCAGTAACCTCTCAGCAACTTCCCATCCTTTTTTCAATCATATTCTCAGACTTTCATGTGGATTCAAAATATAGGACGGTGAAATGGATGACTAAGTTTATTTCTTTATGGATGAGTCATTCCATCAACATTGTCCACAATGGAAAAGCACACAAATGTTGTTCATTTGTTCATTATATAAACGTTTTATCCTCCTTAGGATTGCCATGGTTCTGTGCCCTGTGTGGTCTACACCCTAGGACACCTGCAGTGCAGGAATACCCCATGCATGGGAATCGCGCATTACTTTCTATCCAGCTGAATATTTTTTCTGGAGGGGAAACCAGAAGAAAACCAAAGACGAACACAAATGCAATGTAGAACGAAGAAAAGCTCCAACAGCATCTTCTGCACCATTGACATACCCATTAGAAACACTATACTACTATAGATTGTGCAACACTAAATGCTATATAGGTCATTTTTTTTATATTAGCAGTATGTCTTATAATAATTAAACCCTGGAGACATGCGCTAACAGTTCAGTCCCAATTATTCCACTAATAATAGCTAAATCAGAATAAAGATGAAAAATTCATCACTTCAGGTGGGACGGCACGAGCCGATCCAGCCTAATGAATTTTTATTCAAAGTGAGAGGTGTAGTGTAAATTTTTTATAATCTCATTTCTCTTTTATCAAGATCAAAACAAATGCAGCACTTTCCCAGCTTACAAACAAGTTCTGTTTCAGGAGCACGTTCGCAAGTCGGATTCGTTCGCAAGTCTGACTGTAGATTCTTTTTTGCCCATTAGGCAACTGGTATTAAGTTTTGCTTCCACTCCTAGTCCATGAGAACAATTCTTTTCCACAATGCCGAAGGTGGGATTTATTGGAAAAGATGAGCAACAGCTACCAATCATGATTTATGTGAGAGCCTGGGTATGCCATCCCTTTGCCCCTTGATAGAACTATCGATGATTGTACCATCACCTGGAAATTGAACCTCTCAAGATGATGGGACGTAATTTTCATCACGCCACTCGAGAGCAGTCTCATTTTTGCTGATTTCAAAATTTGTGATGTCATATTTTTTCCCTTAACATAACATCTGTTTCTTAATTCACTTCCTCAAATTTAAAACGAGTATACTACACCGGATGTACTGGCGAATCTTATGATCAAAGCTTCGAGTTTTCTCATGTTTTGCGCTTTTTAAATTATTATTATTTTTTAAAACCTTTTTCTTTAAAGTAATACAACACTAAAACCATTGTGTTTCATGTCGGCGCACTTTTGGGGAAGCAGTTCTCTCGCTCTCTTCATTTCCATAAAGATTGAAAGGATCAGCTTTTTTTTTGTGCATTTTTCATATTTTGTCCCATTTAAATCAATGCATTGCCCCTCATCAGCGTTTTCAACCATTTGGAACCTCATGTTTTTTTTTTTTGGGGGGGGGGGAGGCTCCTATTTTATTTCATCCCTCCTTTTCTTCCTTTCAAGTTTTCTGCCAACATTGCATTTTTTTCATATTAGTGCACTCACCATTTTGTTTCTTTTTAATCCTGCTTAAAGCAAAAGCAAAGCCAGGGTCCAGCTGTGTTTTTCCATTTTTATTTCTTCCTTTCGGTTTTTCTTTCTCATCTTTCTCCATAATCCGTTTCATTGTAGACTCTTTCCAAAGACGTTACTAATTGATCATCAAAATTAACTATCGTTTTGGAAGTCTTCACATATATGAATTATACTAATACACAGTTTGGGAACATGGCTTAAATACGATTATTCTTTTGGTGAAATTCTATCGAGTTAACTTGCATTATATGCTTAAATAATGAAGATTGTTAAAAGAAGTGACCTTAGCCTGCCAGAATTTATTCAAAATTTATTCAAGACTCTGTTTTCAGTGTGATTTGGCCTGAATACAAATGAACACGATAGTTGTGAGTTTATAAAAGACTAACATTATTCTTTAAAGGAAACATACGTTACGAGACGAGCATGATATTTTTCTGGCAGAAGGAACACCAGTCCCCCAGCCCGGTCAGCCTGATATCTGTTAGATGGAATGAATCCATCTGAGATTCCTGATAGCATCGGCAATCTGTAAGCCTGCTCGCAGATGACTGTTGTAATCATCACGCAGGCATGAGCCCAACATTTTATAAATAAGCGGTTGTAAATTGGTGCGTGGCTCGACTAACATCACACGTTAGTTCCTGTTCCTTTGGGAAAACAGTCTGCGCGTGTAGCCTCATTTATTTTATCTTCAAGTGCTTCATCTACAGGAGGAAATTTCATGTCGAAAGAAACGGCGCGGTCCCTTTGATCAGCTCAGAAAGTTTTCAGTACGTTCCTGGTCCGCTCTCTTTTTCCCATTTCCATATATTTAGATGTGTCTGATTTCGCATTTGGCAGGCGATCAAATGCCTGACACATGAATAACAGACGTAGCGGAGGCGAGGTTTAATCTCTTAATGAATGACTTATCTTCAGGGCTCGCATGAAACACGCTTCAGGCAGCCTAAACTCTGTGCTTTTACAGTAACCGTGATCACGTCCTTTCATTCCGGCTAAGGTTTTGGTCACTGAAGATGGCTAAAGGTTTTTCATATCTGCCCAGTAAGGGGGGGGGGGGTGGCAGTGACACCATATCTGCGGCTGCACATCATGAATTCATTACGCAGCTGTTCTGCTGATTTGTGTGTGTCCATGCCCGAGAGCTACGAAAGCCTGTTTCAGCACGACGCTGTTTTCTTTTAAGGAGTTCTCACACAAGAATCCTGCTTCCTTTCCTTGCACACACTCCTCGTGGGATGTAGAGTCCTGATTGGCACTTCTTACATCTCTCCATCTCACCACAGCCTGAAGCCTGTGAAACTGATGCTGGCAAGGTTTAAACGTTTCCCCATGCTTGTAGGAAGCCCAGCGGAGGGGACCGCTAAAGTCGCTTCCTCTAGAGAACAATGTTCCCTCTAATTATTTTTTTTTTCCTCTTACTGAAAGCAAAACTTATTTCTATTGGGCCGGTCATTTGGGCACAAATATCCCCGTGTGCTGCACTCCTCTTGCTTGGCTAGCATTAACTGGCTAGCATGTGAAGACAAATCTTGGCAGGAAAACTATGCTAACAAGATTTAATGGGTGATTGCCAGAGGTGTTTGAACAATTAAGATGACTTGCCAAGCTCGCAGCCAATGTAGCTAGTTACAGCCTCTTGAAATTTGAGAACCTCAACCTCATAGCACAAAGACTTTTTTTTTTTCTCCTTTCCTTATTTAGTCTTGGCCAATTTCCACCCTTCTGTCAGTTTTCCATATAATACAACTGTTACCAACCAGGGAGGGCAAAGACTGTCCCCTGCTTCCTTTAACACATGAAGCCAGCTAACTGGATATATTTTTGGACTACTACCCATGATGCATCGCATATCCACCATCTTCTGTGTTCATGAGCGTACAGACACCTGGCTAGTCTTTTTGTAATTATTTGTGGAGACGCAGGACATCAGTAAATGTGGCCAAATATGTTGTGCTTGTGTGGGAGAACTTGTGCTCTCCAGAAAATAGATGGAGCACTGCTTAGGGGATATTTACACATTCATTAATTTTTTTTAGTCTACATGGGAGCATCACACAGAGCTTAGAGGGGATAATGCTGGGGACGTCCTGGAAGCTTAAAATGAAAGACAAAAGACTAGACCCAAGACAAGAGTCAGGTGACAAAAACATGAGCGTCAACTGCCAAAAGACAAAAAAGGTGTCAAATAGCAAAGTCAAGACAAAAGATTCAAATGACAAAAGTCAAGACAAAAGACGAGTCGAGAGTCGAATGAGTCGAGAGTCGAATGAGTCGAGAGTCGAATGAGTCGAGAGTCGAATGAGTCGAGACAAAATGCAAACAGCAAAAGATGAGACGCTGCAAATCCCGAGGTAAATTGCAGGAAAATGATCCTCCTGGTGCCATTTTAACCTCCTGTTCATTTACTACAGGAGACATTACTGCCAAGAAATAAGATCCTCATTACACCGAAGGGGGAGTTAGGGAGTAGCCATAGATCTGCTCTGATAAAGACAAACCAACTGATAGTAGAAGAGTTTTACTGCACACATAAAGATTATTTAGCGTGAAATGGATGACAGTTCATCTTTTCATAATCAGGACCATGCAGGTGTGTGTGTGTGTGTGTTTTTGTAGTTTCGGGAGAGCACAAAGCCAGATAACCATATAACTCGCTCGCTAGCACAACCCGCTCCTCATCTTACAGTCAGACACGTTCATTACTCTTGGCATAATCAGGTTTCTGGCCGACTAGGTACTCGCCTACCTGTGGAACCATAACCATTGTAAAAATATCTTTAAAACGGGATGTTTGTTGAACTTTAAAAGTGCAATCAAAAGCCACTTTGCTAAAGAACCCTTCCTGTATGGTTTTTTTTTTCTTTCCTTTTTTCCAAAAACATTTCACACAAGTGGTCGTAGACCTCATATTGTAGACATCAAACTCCGGTTCAGTTTTCCATTACTAGGAATTCGCTCCTACTGTTCAATGGTCCCTTTCTCTCCGTCACGGATGACTGTGTGTGATGATAAATGTGTGACAGAGGAATGAGGTCAGCGGAGAGGACCGAGGCTACAGGCAGGTACAGTATGATTGTAGCTTCAGTTCGAGCCAAAGGCTTGCTCCAACCACCAGGGGGCGGAACC
>JAAGKR010004108.1:0-65655 GCA_011419295.1 Clarias macrocephalus
TTTTTTTTTCTTAAATTTTTTATTTTATTTTTTTATATAAAACTACACAAATTGCACCCGAGACTAAAGCGAACATATTTCTTTTTAAACAAGTTTGCAGAAGTCTTAGAGGTCTTCAAAATCTTCCAGCTGAAATTCATTTCATATCCCACATTCCGGCTGCTTGGATTTTTTTCCGTTTCACTGTTTCTGTTTTCTTTCTTCTTTCCCAAACATGCTGTTTAAGTGCGTGTAGATTTAAATCAACCAGGCCCAAACACCCCTTTGTGGAAGTGCATTTTTCTAACCAATCAGAACGGGAAACTTTTTGGGAGCTTTTTAAGGTTGGGGAGTTTATCAAGCATTTGCAAACCATTTTTCGCCTTTTCTCAGTAGTAGTCAATGTGCAGCTTGTATAACCGTATAGATTTACTGTCCTTTACTGACCTGTGGGGCGTCCTCAAGTGGAAGTGTCCAACATCCAGCAGCTCCATGATATCATCATTATGCAGGAGTGGAAGAGGATCCCAGCAATAACAACACGTGCAGCTCTGGTGAAGTCCAGGCCCAGGAGGATTAAGGCCGTGCTAGATAACAACGGTGCTCACACAAAATATTGACACTTTGGACACAGTTTTGACAGTCTGCATGCTGAGTTATTGTTAGAGGACAGTAAATCTGTACTGCTATACAGTGTGTGGGGTGTACTTACTTTCTTACAAAGCATGATTATAATGCATGATCAGAAATGGGAGGAGTTGTGCAGAGGAGGGTTTTTTTAGTTATATGGGGTCACAGTAGGGAAAACGTCTAATAGGCTTGTTTCGGGGAATAGGAAGTGTTTTTTTTTTCATGTTCTGTTGCATGCAGAAGGAGGAAGAAGTGCATAATGGGTCGCCAGAGGTCATTTTCATAAAGTAGTCTTGAAGAGACAGTAATAAAAGCGAACTAAAAAAAAAAAAAAAACACTACAAAATTACCTTTATATTTGCATTGATACATGGAGACCTTGGGGGGGGAAAAGATTCTACGTACTGTAGAGAGATTTATTATATAACTATTTGAAGCCTTCTATTGCTTTAGCTGAGAAAGGAAAGGAATTCCTCCGATTCAGCCCTCGGGATTTAGTTTCATGGCGTGTGTAAATACAGAGTCTCAACTCTGAGTAAACAACGTTTCACCTAAAACACGCTGCTCCACGCCACTCCACGATTTCCCCTGCAGTCTTTTCCACTCGTGATCCATGCATCCCTCCGCATCCCTCCACATCCCCCCGCATCCCCCCGCATCCCCCCACATCCCCCCGCATCCGCCCGCATCCCTCCCCATCATTCCCACTCATTAGTCGTGATGCCCCGATGGCGCTTCATAAATCTTACCCTGGAAGAATTGACAGTGAATGAAGATAAAGACGGGGCAGCGATGTTCACCTCTCACCCCGAGCAGCCATTAAACGGACACAGATCAGATGAAAGTTTTCCGGGGTGTCAGGATCGAAGCAGGCGCTACCTGAGCCCTTATTTTAACAAGCTCACAGAGGAGACGCTGCATTTTCATGAACATTTCAGCGTGTTCAGCGTGTGCTGTGGGAATTCTCTCGCCTGGACGGACGTAACGCTGTGTTCGCCGTGGAAGTGGGAGGTGAGTGTGAGTGAGTAAGAGGGCGCCGTAGGGGTGAAAAAGTTTGGTGAGGAAGAGCAGCCAGTTGCCTTGGTTACGTCCTACTATAGCATCTCCAGGGGTTTTACTTTTTTTAACGTCCTCTCGGTCGGCTATGTCGGTTTGTCGCTCAGGAAACAGGAAACTGATCACGGTTTAATTATTAATTAATGTAAATGACGCATTTTTCTTATTTTCTTTCCAGAAGTCTTGGCACCCTTCAAGCAAGAGGACATTAAAGTTTTTTTTTAAATTTTTATTATTATTATATATTTTTCATTTTATTTTGATTTTTTTGTTGTTGTTGCAAAAGTATTGGCCCCCTCACAACTACTATATAACAAGACCATTGCTGGAGACGAGAACAGGATAAATGGTATAGAGAAGAAGATAATATTTCCTTGTTTATTTCTCCACCCCTCTCCTCATGGTGTCCCCTCTCGTTTCTTATGTCTTTGGTCAGCCATTCTGGTGAAATCCTTAAATATTCAGCCGTTGAAGAAACAGGAACGACTCTTTGTTCTCAATAAGCCGCACCATCAAATCAGATGTCTATGAGAATCCCTACTCACTATAAAGTGCACTTTTTGGCACTTCTGTTATTTGTTTACGGTTGTTTATTTCAAAATGGTACACAATAGAAATCCCACAATGCATTGCTTTAGCCAGTCCAAATTGATGTTTCCCAAGAGCCAGGATTCTCGACTCATCTTGATTGAAGCTATTTTATTTTTTTAATTGCCATCCAATAGTTTGTATCATGGGAACACACTATACTATACATTGCAGGCACACACCCAACATAAAAGGGTTGCAGTATATCACCTCACTGAATTTACACACATACAGTAAGAAGAACCTGCAAATGTCTGCAGGTTTCAAACTCAGGTCCTAGCAATGACTCTTTATTTTAACGCCTTAAATTTGTCCATGTGGTGCTTCTGTTTTAATCTGTGAAGCAACTGTTGACTTGAACATTCTGTGCACCAGACACAGGGAGACCCACACTTACACTCTGCTCCACAGAAATTTATTAAATGTAATCACAATAATTTGCTAGAAAGCAGGATCTTGGCGAGCACTTTTAAATTAGAAATTAAAATGCCTATAGAGTGAACATGGGGCATCGTGATTCCCGCCCCGATGGGCCTGTCAGAGTGCTCGCCATTCCCGTTTGACCACAAATAATAACTCTGGAACTGCAGGGTTTCTCCCACTCTCAGCACACGTAATCAGCATTCTCATTCTCATAAAGCTTATAATTAGCCACAATAGGGTTTATGAGAAGATAAAGCTCTGTAAGCCTGTAATTAGCCACATTAGGTTTACTGGAAAGATTAAAACTCTGCAGGAAAGTGGTGCCCCGGGACTCTGGGAAAAAAAGTGATCAAATGTTTGAAAATCATATTTCAAACGATACGACCTCAGTGTTACAGAGCGGCGGCGCGGCGAGATCGGGTGTAGCGCTGAGCTTTTACGAAGAAACGCTGCCTGGGACACTTTCAGGTCGAGACACTTTCAAAGTTTCATATTTCAACGTCGAACCTTTTCGCTTAATTTGATTTCGCTGTCAGTGTGGTTTATGCGCGTCGCTGCAACCTCTCCGGTGAGGATTCCATAACGCTCTCCTCTCAGGAAGAATGGAAAGACTGAGTCTATGGGAATGAGATGCAAATGTATTGTAGCCTAGTTTCACTGTGCGACACTGAAGCTGGGGGCATCGGTTCATGAATATCAGATTAATAACCAGGCTCTGTTTATCCATTAGCACTTGCAGGCCCTGGAGGATTCTGAGTTTGAGAGTCGCAGGAATGTTTGAGGCAGAGATTCGATTTTTGCCAGCTACATCTAAAAAGCGATCCAGTGCTAAAACGTAACCGCATGAACCTTCATTACATGTCGAGTGGATAAACACTGATAATGGCTGCAGTCAGCCTCAGCTGTCACCCGAGTCTCTTTGTTATTACATTAGAATCCAATAATGGATAATGTTTGTAGCTCAGTTTACTTCTGGTAAGTCAGGTATATATATATAAGTTTGTGCGTCCTAAAATTAGACGCTCAGATTTCAGATCTGGACCATGATAGGATGCAAACCAGGTCCAATCTTCTGTTAAGTCTTGACCTCCCTTGACTCTTTGTTTTCCAATCCAAATACACGCCATGTGTTAAGGAAGTTGGGACAAGTTAGTGATGTAATCAGTGATGCATTTTCCACCTAGTATAGAATTGTAGAGTATGGTATAGTACAGTAAATGAGTGTGTGTGTGTGTGTGTGTGTGTGTGTGTGTGTGTGTGTGTGTGTGCCCTGCAATGGACTGGCACCCTGTCCAGGGTCTACTTCACCTCGTGCCCTAAGTCCCCCCGCGACCTTGAATACAGGATTAAGCGGTACAGAAGATGAGTGAGTGAGTATAGCATAGTATAGTATAGTATAGTATAGTATTGTAAAGTGTGGGATAGTATAGTATAGTGTGGTATAGTATTGTATAGTGTGGGATAGTATACTGTAGTACAGTATAGAATTGTACAGTATAGCATAGCATCATATAGCTTAGCATAGACCATCACAGTATACAGTATCATGGCATCCTGTATAACATAGTTTTGCACAGAATACAATAATGTAGCATATCATCATATAGCATTGTATAGAATATTATAGCATAGTATAACATAGCATCATAATGCACTGTATAGAACAGTATATAATAGTATAGCATACAATAGTGTAATATTGCATATCATAGGACAGTCCATCTATTCATCCATCTAGGAATCTCTGAAGTCCATCTAGGGGCCATGGTGGCCAGTAGTGATTACCACTGTACAGTATGGTAAGTTAATAATCGTATTGTGTAGTATAGTACAGTTAGTAAAGTACAATTCAGTATAGTGTATGAAATAGATACACTGATCAGCCACAGCGTTATCACCACCTGCCTGTTGAGTAGGTCCTCCCTTTGCCACCAAAACCTGTGTGTTCTGACACCTTTCTATCGGAGCATTAACCTCTTCCATAGTATACGTTTGAGGTACAGTAGCTTAGCTATTGTGTGACTACACAGGCCAGCTTTCGTTTACCGTGTGCATCAGTGAACCTTGGCCACCCATGACCCTGTTACCAGTTCACCGGTTTTCCTTCCTTGGAGCTCTTCTTTTTTTTTTTACGTCCTGATCACTGCAGCCTGGGGACATCCTACAAGAGCTGCTGTTTTGGAGTTTCTCTCATCCAGTCATTGAGCCAATTTGTCTCTTGTCAAAGTCACTCAAATCCTTATCTTCCAACAAAATAAGAACATTTATGGCTTAAATTATTAATGTATGTTTATAAATCGGCAAAGTAATCGAAGGCATTTTCACTTGCCACAACTTTGACTGTGCACTCGGAGGTACAGTCTGGTACTTCAACAAAAAGCACTACACCTCAGGCTAAAACACAAAGGCAGACAGAATAGTAAAATAGTGTGTGTGTGTGTGTGTGTGTGTGTGTGTGTGTGTGTGTGTGTGCTTGTCTTGACCTAATGCCACTCATTTTCCCGTAGCTGCACAAGCACAAGGAATGAAAAAAACTTTTAATAACGTGTAATAAATTGAGAATGCTTGTACAGCAGCTGAATTATAAAATGGGGATGATAATAATAAAGTCCAATTAAGAGTGCTCAATATTGAGAAATGTTATCAGTATAACTAAAAAAAAAATATTATATTACTTTTGAGAAATTACATGACGTGACATAAAAGCTTCAAGCAGTTTTCATAGCTGCTGCATTTTTCATTAACACATTGAATCACACGGCGTCTCTATTTAAGTAAGAAAAAAGGCTTGTTAATAGTTCAAGCGTGCAAACTGGTGATGTGACAAACGCACGCACACGCGCACACACACACACACACACAAACACACACATCTTATTCTCTTGTAGGAACATTAATGTTCAACTTATTCTATGACATGAATAAGTGTTCGAGATAGCCAAGGAATAGAAAATATCCAGGAATAAAGAGCGTAAAAAATGTGATTGCATACGCTTGCACGGCGTTAATGTGAGATCCCTGAATTAGTTCTAGCACAACCAGTTCCTATATTTAGGTGAATCAAATCCATTTGTGTCCAATTACATTTTCACTCTTAATATACACCTGTTCCTGGAAAACCCGAGAGAGGACAGGTGTGTCGGAGTGACCAGACCTCGATCTGATTAAGAATTTGTAGCAAGACTTGAAAATTGCTCCATCCAGTCTGACACAGGACTGGGCAAAAAATGATCCGGAACCAGATCTGTAAAGCTGATGAGGACTTATCGCAGACATTCCTAAAGAAAAAAAGTGGTTCTGCCAAGTATTGACCAATGAAGTAAATAACTCACGACTGTCTGGGTTTTTGGCAAAACAATAACAATACACAATCTGGCCAAAGGTATGCGGACACCTGATTATCACATGCAACTGAATTTAGTTTTATCTGTATATTGCTGTTAACAGTCACTGTCACGACAGTAGCTTTACAGAATAGAGAAAAATATGGGAATGAGCTTGAAAAGTGTGAGCAAACATGTATGATGTAAGAATAATGATCAGGTCGTCCCTGATGAGCAAGCCGAGGGCGACGGTGGCAAGAAAAAAAAACTCCCTGAGATGGGAATAGGAAGAAACCTGAAGAGGAACCAGACTCAACAGAGAACTTATCCTCATTTGGGTCATAACGGATAGAAGGAATTTATCCGCAGTCATACTGTGTGTTAGGAGGCTGGATGTTCAGTATAACAGGAAAGTGTTGAAGTTAATACGAAGCCCATTTTGACTATTGGAGGCTCGGGAAATGTCAGTCCTGAGCTCTTGAGCCACTGCAGTCACAAGTCACATTTATCTCTGGCTCTTTTTCAAACAACAGCAAAATTGCTGATGGAACTTTACAGTTTCCCTTTACAAACATGTTCCCATGGTGTAATGCGCCTGTTCACAAAGTAAGGTCCATAAAGGGACGGTTCAACAAGGTCTATCAACCTAATGCTCTTGGCCATCATGATCCTGAATACAGGATTAAGCGGTATAGATGATGAGTACGGTGGCCGTGAAGTGCAAAACAAAATAACAAAACCGAAAACAAAATAACATTCAAAAACAAAATAATAAAACCCAAAACATAATAACAAATCAAAAAACAAAATAACAACCTCCCACCCCCCCCCAAAAAAACTAATTAAAAAACAGAACAACAAATTAAAAAACAAAATAACAAAACCGAAAACAAAATAACATTCAAAAACAAAATAATAAAACCCAGAACATAATAACAAATCAAAAAACAAAATAACAACCTCCCACCCCCCCCCAAAAAAACGAATTAAAAAACAGAACAACAAATTAAAAAACAAAATAACAAAACCGAAAACAAAATAACATTCAAAAACAAAATAATAAAACCCAAAACATAACAAATCAAAAAACAAAATAACAACCTCCCACCCCCCAAAAAACTAATTCAAAAACAGAACAACAAATTAAAAAACAAAATAACAAAACCGAAAACAAAATAACATTCAAAAACAAAATAATAAAACCCAAAACATAATAACAAATCAAAAAACAAAATAACAACCCCCCACCCCCCCAAAAAACTAATTCAAAAACAGAACAACAAATTAAAAAACAAAATAACAAAACCGAAAACAATAAACCAAATGGGAAAACACAACGACAATTCAGTCAAACCGGAAAAGGCAGGTATAGTTCTCGAATTAAATTCTTAGCGCTGATTGGAAGATACATCCGTCACTCAAAACATACCAGCAGTACTGTCTAGTGAAGTCAAACTTATTTTAAAAGCACATTTAACACAACTTAGTTGACCAAAGTGATGTAAAATCCTAAAATACTGAAATGAATCCTTAAATGTAAGTACATCTAAATGTCCGTGAGGCTGCAGTACTTCCTGTATATTTTGAGCAACTGATGTTTCGTCCATCAAGAAGCTGAAAAAAGGTAGGTGTGGCTTGCGAATGACATTCTTACCACTGATTGGACGAGACATCTGCCACTCAAGATTAGCGGTAGGCTTTAATTCGCAACCCAACGTAAGCATGTTGATTCTTACCGCTGATTGGACGAAATATCTGTCATTCAAAAATATACAGGAAGTACTGCAGTCTCACGGACGTTTAGATGTATTTTCCTTGAAGGATTATTTTTTAGTATATTAGGATTGTACAGCACCTTTGCCGACTAAGTTGTGTTAAATGTGCTTTAAAAATAAATTTGACTTCACTTGACAGTACTGCTTGTATGTTTTGAGTGACAGATGTCTCTTCCAATCAGCGATAAGAATTTCACTTGCAAACTATACCTGCCTTTCCCGGGTTTGACTGAATTGTCGTTGTGTTTTCTCATTTGGTATTTTCTTTCTGGATATGTCGTTGTGTTTTCTGGTTTGTTGTATTGTTTTTGGTTTTGTTGTTTTGTTTTGATTTTGTTGTATTGTTTTGGAATTTGTTATTTACTTTTCGGTTTTGTTATTTAATTTTTTTAAATTTGTTATTTTGTTTTGCACTTCTCGGCCACCGTAGGGATGAGTGTTGAGTGATGTTGGCGACTCCCACTTACTGCATTTGTAAATCACAGGCGCATGCCGAAAACAGTCATGAATGGGGTGTGGCAACATGGATCCTCAGATCCTCAAATCAACAACCTAAAGCCTTATAATAAAAAAAAAAAAAAAACAACAACTATTGGACTTTCTCTATTTCAGCTCAGGTTTGACCTGGAGACATGGAGCTGAGGTTGAGGAGTCAGATTTCACACACCATTCCTACACTGCTGGAACTTTTCTCCCCCCTCTCGTCCACACCTACTTCAGTTTTAGATCTGAACACAGATATGAATTTTCCAAGCACTACAGTATACAGACACGGATGTATCTAAAACACGCTGCACCTCTGAAGGATGACATTTCTCGATGAAGCAGTGCGGAAGCAAATTACATCATCTGTATTAATACCATTATGCCATGCTATGATTTATATTTCCATTATAATTATAGTACTGGAGCTCAAACAAAGGTGAGGAGGCACGGCTCTCAGCTCGGCTCCCCTGCGGCCGCCTCTGGTAATTTGCATTTTGAATGAATCACCATTTATTATATAAGTAGCTAAAACTGATTTCGCAGAAAGAGCGCTTTCAGGACAATAATTCACCCAGCTTTTGAAATACAAGTGCATGTTATTATTTTTGTATAAACCTTCGAGGGTCACTTTTATCTCCGTGTCATTAATTTCTCATCAGTGTTTCAGCGAGTAAAGGGTGAAGCCCTCTCTCTCTCTCTCTCTCTCTCTTCCTCCCCCAGATATGGCAGGCGGCTCTCTGTCGCCATGTGTGGCGTGTGTGTGGAGAAGGCTTACTCCTCTTCAAAGCTGCGGACCGCTCTAATTCAATCACGCTGCGTCCTAATGGGATTGAGGGCTTGTCTGCTCGTCCGTTGAGGACATGGTTAATTGTGTCGCCATGCCGCATTTAGGAGATAATATGCAGTGTTGGTCGTACCAGGTGCAGGATGTGCACAGCTTCAGCTTGTGTGTGTGTGTGTGTGTGTGTGCACGTGTGTTAGTGTGTGGGTGTGGATCAGGAAGAGCGCTCAGTCACAGGTCTGGGAAATGAAACTTTGCTATGGCATTAACTTTAATTAGCTTTTATTTCAGCACCTACAGAGCGCGGTGCAACTGTGTGTGGCCTCCTGCCAAAACACAAAATGAATGTTGTGCATGTCTGGGTGAGTACATGTGTGTGTATGTTGGCATGTGACTCGCCTGCACATACACATTTTACAGCAGCATATGACGAGTGTGACACGCACACACACACACACACTGAAATATTATATCATTTCTAATGTTAAAAATGACAACGATGCTTTAACTAGTGTTCTTCTGTCAGACGTTCTCGAAATTTCTTTTTCCACCTCACATCTGCATGCTTTATTTAACGTTATTGACATCAAGTATCACACTGAGAAAATAATAGATGTCAGTGAAAAGAGTGGTGGAGCAGCTGAGATAAGGAACACATTACCATCACAAATGGTGAGGCTCCATTTGTAACTAAAAACAAAACACATCACTTACTTTTGCGTTTAGCTACACATTTCAAATCTACATTACTTTTGTCTGTTATTATTTAGATTTGTATTCGTTCTGTCATTCTATTATTATTATTCTATTATTTCTTGCATTTTTATAAACTCCTAATCCTGTTAGTAAAGATCCACTTAAACACTCTCCTATTACTCACTATTTTTGTACACTTTTCTGGCCGCAACCTTCAGAGTAATATATGATTGGCACATAAAAATAATCACATTTATTACAATATTTGATATATGGGATGCTTTTTCAATAAGTTAAGTACTAAATCTGTATCCTTGTAGTGACTCACAGCAAGCCAGTGTAGAACACAGACTGAGACAGCGAGGCTTTTTATTGAATGTGAAGGTGAGGGGTGAGGGGTGAGGGGTGAGGGGAGTAAGGCAGGTGCTCTGGTGCAGTGCAGGTACGTCATGCCTGAATGGGAGATCGGCACTGACTGATAGCTGGTGAAGGCAGTGGATGGGGTTTAGTGATGCATCTCTTAAGGAAGATGAAGAGGTCACACATTCTGAGATCCGAATCCGTTGTCTGTAGTGCTGGTCTCCTTTTACATTGAGCCTGGGACAACAAAGCGATCAGGTTTCCAGATGTGCCAGCCATGTCTTGTTAATATAGTGTTATATTTACCATACTGACTTCATCGAACCACAACAGTATGGCTGCTGAAATGATGCTGTCCATTTAGCACCTTGCTCTCAGGATCGCTACCTGTTCTGGCTTGCTATGCCATGTCATAGTTACCACATTGCTGCTCCAATGCCCCAAGCCACTTGGCAGTGTGAGAAACCCATCCATGTTTCTGTGCTGCTCTCCTGATCTATGTTGACCTTCCAGGAGGAAAAGAAACCATCTGGATATTCTTGCATCAATATCTTCTGCCTTTGACCAGTCCCTTAAAAGCCAGGTTCAGTGCTTGGAATGTCTTTACCGGTCAAAGCCTCCTTCAGACCTACAGTAGATGGTAGTGATCCCAGCCCTCCCAGGACTTCCCAGAGATGTCACACCTGTATGTGAATGACAGTGTCATCTAAGAATGCTGCAGTGAAGTGCTGGAGTGGTTGGAAGATGATGTCCATCAGGTGCTATAATGCGGTTGGAGCCCTGTGGGAGCCAAAAGGGGAAAACTGCCAATTTGTACTGGCTGTAGTGAAGATGTTTTTTTTGTTTCTCTTTGCTGTTTTGGGGCTCTTGCCAATAGTCCATGATTAAGTCAAGCAAATAAATAATTGAAGTTTCCAATGAGGTATTCAAATTCTGGGAGTGTGTCCATACCGAACTACCAACTTGACACGCGACTGAGCCTGTGGAAGGTGGTACAAAGCCTGATTATGCTGCTGGACTTGGACATGGCAGCGGGCCTCTGGGACTCGGGAAGTCTTTACTTCATGCCTTATCTGGAGTATGAGACCTGGTCTCATGAAGAACATGTGTTTAAATTGCTTCACAAGCTCCTGCTGTCGCACAGATGATAATTCATTCCTTTGCGAAACTATTGGACTGCAAGAAAAGCAGCAAAGGTGAAAAAGGACTGGCACTGACAAGTCGATTTGGACCTTGCCATTATGTGAGGAATCGGGAAGCAGGAGGAGGACACAGTTGCCAGAGGTTTTGTGGGCCGAAATGCATAAATAAGGCATTGATCTGCCTGGTTGCTCTACATGTAACCCAGTCCATTCAGCTCAGTGTCTTTTGAATGTAGTCAGTCATAGTGTGATTGGATGACAGCTTTTCTCCTCATGCCTCTTTGGTGACATCAAGGAGTCCCCTGGGTCTCCACCTGAACAGCCGTTCAAATTGTGTAAATTGCTTGGAGGCATGAGGTATTTTTCAGATGGTTAACTGCCAGGGTCTGATTAAAAAGTTTGACAAGGGTCTAGGGATGGTCCATGGAGACTGAATTTTTCTTTGCTTGCAGCAGCTGGCACAAATTCTCCATGAACTTCAACCACTTCTCACGATTAGGGGAATTGCTTTGGGAAATCTGGTTACATAGTCTACTGTATATGTAATGTGGGTTTTCCACTATGTGGTCACGCCTCACAAACAGCAGGAATGGACTGCCATGGTGTAAGCTTGTTGATACTGAAGACACCTTAGGCAAAAGTTTTTTTTTTTTTTTTTTTTTTACCTAACCCTCCATGCCAGGTCTCTTGAAGCAGTCTTGATTTTTTTTTTTACTGTGTTTTAACTCCAAGGGAATGTGTAATGAGCCAAGTAGCAGATACATAACTGTGTTAGTTTTACATTGCAGCACCATGAGGACTGGGTTTCTTTTGGGAGAACCGATGGGCAGGCTGAAAAGACGAGCTGAAAAGTCCATCTACTGTGATTTGGATGGTGACGTGGAGACTACAGCAGGCTGGCCAGATCTTCTGGGCTGCAGGGGCCTGACATTTTGGTTCTATGGGCGGCCACAATCCTATAAATGATGTGCACCTGTAAGGTAAGTCTCCAGATGGAAAGACATTTTAATACTTAGAATCAGATCTGCCTGATGAATTATGTCTGGTTCATTTTTAGTGGGCGTGTAAAGATCTAAACAAAGATTTTTCAGGCTGTGTTTCTCCTAATATGGTCCGAGGACTGCTCAAGAGATGCAGTGTAACGTCAACAAACTGCAGAAGTGAGTGTTCAACCTAATGAGTTTTCATCTGAATCTCAATCAAACACAAACAAGTGGAAATGAAGATGGTAAACTATGGAATGTGAGTCTGTTCATATAATTAGAGAACGCTGTAAATGCCTTGGGTTCTTTGGGTGAAAATTCAAACAATACAAGCAAACAAACAATCAGTCGTAATGAGGCCATGGCTGCAAAACGTAATCCACTGGAGAACACTTGTCATGTTCATTACTCGGTTTTATGTTGGAGTGCAGCAATCTGCAAATTTCGATAAGTAAACATGAAGGCAGACTTAGAATCAGGTTTAATAAGCGGATGCACCTAGAGACCACTGGGGGACATCAAACAACGCTGTGTGTAGAACCGTGTGTGACGAGTCAGAGGGATAGACACTGAAGCAGCAGCCTGTTCCCAGGTGAGCAATTACAGCACAGCCAGCGGCCACACTACACACACACTCGCGCACAAATACATAACACTGCCACCCCCCAGACTGTGTCAGGACAAGGGGCCTCTGCAGGTTCACGACTCTGAATCTGTCAGAGTTGAGCTGCAGAGGCGTAGGAGAAGTGACAGAGAGTTTATTTTTTCCCACTTCCCGCAGCCTGTCAGTCTCCCGCTGCCGCTCTTCCACCCAATGGCCTTCCTTCTCACCTTCCTACTCACTCTGGACTCAATCCTCTGGCCTTCAAAACCCCTAATGGCTGGCTGATGCGAAAGGAAGTTTCAGCTGTTGTTTCCTGTTTCCATTGTTTCGGATTTTGTTCCACTGTTCATGTGGACAAAGCAACGTGCCATCACTAATCTTGTTCATTTTAATAGTAGTGTAAGTAGCTGTGTATTTGGGTAATATTAAATAGTGACTGATAATAAGAATGAATAATATACACTCACCTAAATAATTATTAGGAACACCTGTTCAAGTTCTCATTAATGCAATTATCTAATCAACCAATCACATGGCAGTTGCTTCAATGCATTTAGGGGTGTGGTCCTGGTCAAGACAATCTCCTGAACTCCAAACGGAATGTCAGAATGGGAAAGAAAGATGATTTAAGCAATTTTGAGTGTGGCATGGTTGTTGTCGCCAGACGGGCCGGTCTGAGTATTTCACAATCTGCTCAGTTACTGGGATTTTCTAGGGTTTACAAAGAATGGTGTGAAAAAGGAAAAACATCCAGTGTGCGGCAGTCCTGTGGGCGAAAATGCCTTGTTGATGCTAGAGGTCAGAGGAGAATGGGCCGCCTGATTCAAGCTGATAGAAGAGCAACTTTGACTGAAATAACCACTCGTTACAACCGAGGTATGCAGCAAAGCATTTGTGAAGCCACAACACGCACAACCTTGAGGCGGTTGGGCTACAACAGCAGAAGGCCCCACCGGGTACCACTCATCTCCACTACAAATAGGAAAAAGAGGCTACAATTTGCACGAGCTAACCAAAATTGGACAGTTGAAGACTGGAAAAATGGTGCCTGGTCTGATGAGTCTCGATTTCTGTTGAGACATTCAAATGGTAGAGTAAGAATTTGGCGTAAACAGAATGAGAGCATGGATCCATCATGCCTTGTTACCACTGTGCAGGCTAGTGGTGGTGGTGTAATGGTGTGGGGGATCTTTTCTTGGCACACTTTAGGCCCCTTAGTGCCAAATGGGGAGTCTTTTATATGCCACGGCCTACCTGAGCAATGTTTCTGACCATGTCCATCCCTTTATGACCATCCTCTGATGGCTACTTTCAGCAGGATAATGCACCATGTCACAAAGCTCTAATCATTTCAAATTGGTTTCTTGAACATGTCAATGAGTTCACTGTACTAAAATGGCCCCCACAGTCACCAGATCTCAACCCAATAGAGGATCTTTGGGATGTGGTGGAACGGGAGCTTCGTGCCCTGGATGTGCATCCCACAAACCTCCATCAACTGCTCTCCTATCAATATGGGCCAACGTTTCTAAAGAATGCTTTCAGCACCTTGTTGAATCAATGCTACGTAGAATTAAGGCAGTTGTGAAGGCGAAAGGAGGTCAAACACCTTACATTAGTATGGTGTTCCTAATAATTCTTTAGGTGAGTGTATTTGTAATATCTTGTGATGACAGAGCTCTTAGGCTAAAAATGGTTGACAACTAAGGTGGATTATTTTTAAGCAATATGTGTGGGGTTTTCAAAAGATGGAGATGACACATTTGACAAAAGCAGTGTGATGGATGAAGAAGTTTAAACCAACTTTGATGACAAACTATGCAGAGGAGACCATCAACTGTGACAAAGAGGATTTTGAAAGAGGATTCAAGAGCTGGGTTCAACAATGGCGCAAATGTATGGCTTGTGATAGAGACTATATTGAGTTGTACCTTTGTATAGAGGAAGAGTGATTTTACCAACATGTCCAATTTGAACCACCTACTGTAGCAGTTGATACATGAGATATTTCCACTCGTGCATTACTTTCAGCTGTCTACCAGCTTAGCAGATTGTAATTTTTACAATTTTGTGCTCCAGGTGTATTCAACTGCAGGGGGAACACCATCTTCATTCCACGTGTTTTTGGTTGATTTACAGTGGATCATGGTTCTGGCAGCACAATTCCAAAGCTTCTCTTGTTAAAACACAGCAATTTGTTGATTTCTTCTATGATTTGTGCTCCGAGTCTTTATTATTATACATCATTAACTGTACTGTACATCAGGACTCTGGACACTGGCTTCACTGCTGATGCAGAATTCTTTGGGTGATACAGTGGCTTATATTAGTGCCAAGTATATACAGTATTTTGTAATTATTCTAAGTGGTCCCATGAGACCAGAAGACATTTTACAACATGTATTGGCAAAATGTATGCTGGCTTAGAACGGTCAGGTTGGATATTTTATAATCACAGTATGGTGATGGAGATTCTTTCCATCTTGTTCTTCTGCTGCTGTATCAAACGATTGGAAAGTGTAGTGTATATTCACTGCTTCCCCAATGATCCATTTACCCATGAGGATTTGATGGCAAGGCTTCAGAGAAAGACATGGGAACTCTGAGTAGGCTAAAGGAATAATGAACAAATTAGCTTCAGTCAATCTATAAATACAGGATGAGGAGAGAAATGTGGTTGTGCGTGTTCGTGCGCACGTGTTTGGGTGTTTTTTTTTTTTTTTTTTGTCGCCTGAAGGAGGGGGAAAAAAGGGAGGATTTCTGGAGAGAGCTCAAATGAGATGCCTTCAGTTACGGATTGTAGAGCTTGAGAGGATTGAGAGGAATAAGCGAGGGAGAGCGAGAAAGAGAGAGAGAGTGGGGGCACTGAGTGACTGTGAAAGAGGGAGGGTGAAAAAGGACAGAGAGGTGGAATAGAGGCAGTGAGAAGGAGGTGTGGAGCGCCTGAGAGAGACAGGGAATGGATTCTGTGCTGAGTTTATCTCAATTGGATGCTGACCGCTCTGGAGCATTGAGGGTATGGCCGGATGGGAAAAGAGCAGAAAGGATTGCGTTGCTCAAGAAATGCATCTGAAGTCAACAGAAGGTAAACTTGAAAGCGTGTTTGATGTTTATTAGATGCGTAAGATGATAAACTTTTATGGAAGTCTTGAATATGTAACTATTACCAATCATATACAGAACGCTATAGTGGTATACACACCGTGATATTAGATGGAGAGTTAAATAAATAAATAAATAAATAAATAAATAAATAAGAGCTTGGGTATGAAAGGCTTAGATATGATTACATTATATATGATGTCATACATTATATATTAATGACATAATAAGAATTACATTACACACACATACCTAAACATGATTAAAGGCAGATATGCAGCTGAGTTTTGGAATGTATATATATATATTTTTTATAAATCAAGTGTATAATATCTGTAATGTTATGATTCCTCCGAATATGAAAAACAGAAGTTGTGACCTTTTTGTAACACTAAAAATACACGGTTGTAATTTGTACTTTAATTAGACAATATTTGCTGCGTTTACCTTCTGTAGTTTCTCCTCTATTAACACCTTGAGGGGGGGAAATGATGGTAGAGGATAATAATAAAAAAATAATAAAATCCACTTTGTTCACATTCATTACACCCGGGAGTGTATTTCACATTGCTGCTGCTGATGTGTTCCAGATGATTTCAATGAATAAAATATCAGCCTATAAAGATGAAATCTAGGATGTGTGTCAGTCTGTGTAATCACCTGTCACTAGTGTCACTGATTGAATATACAGTTAGGATTAGAGGGAAATTAGCCTTGCTTCTCAGGTCTTGCTTATTTATATGATTTATATAAAATAATGCATTTATAATCCGATTTCCTACATTTGAATCCCAATTTGGTCATTTGCTAATTTCCACCCACCAGCCTTATCAGGTGATGGTTGCCAACCTATTAAGGCAGAGGCTAACAAGTACTTCCTTCGAGAAGCCAGCCAAGCACATCTTCCTCTAACACACTAAGACAAAAGTGCTGTCCGCCCTCTTCCGTATACATGAACTCACAGATATCTATGGTTGGCTAGTTTTGCTATGATTGACAGGGGAGAGAGAATATGCCCAATATCCACCCAGCTCATGAGAGCGCACAGGAATTTTGCTCACTTGACTCCCAGCCACAGACAGCTATAGAAATGTTGAGATTCAAACCTGTCCCATGTGTTGCATCACTTGGGAGTCAAATCCACATTTTTAGAAGCTGCCAAAAATCTAAACCAATATCCTCTTCTTCTTTAATAATAATAATAATAATAATAATATTACGCCTGTAATCTTCCACACTTGAATGCACATATATAGATGTTTATGTGACTGTGTGCTTAATGTCCAGTATTAACGTCACCCTCATTTCCTACTGTCAATTTAAATATTGAATAATAAGCTTTAAAATTGATAACCGCATAATAAACAAAGGCTTTGGTGGGTACAGCAAACAGGCCTTAATCACATTTGAGTTTCTCCACATGTTCTTTCAGTCATTTATCCATCATCACAGCTGGCTGCTGTCAGACCCTGCCTCACTGTGCATCCATTCTGTGTATGTCTTTGAAGAACATCTGGTGGAAAATCTACCGTCAGACACCCACAGCTCCTCAATGACACTCTCTACCTATCTAGACTTGATCCTCTCTCTACGCTGAATTGTGGTCTAACCGACTCACGATCATGTCCGATGAGGAACAAAGAGCGAACAGGAGCACAAACGGATTCAGACCAGGAACAGATCTCTGGGTCCTGGGTAACTTCTCACATAATAATTCTGCAAACTTCAGCGACGTCGGCGAGAACATAAACGTGCCGGTGCAGAAGAACTGGCTGGCTCTGTTGATCCTTCTGGCCATCGTTGTCACGGTGACGGGCAACATCCTGGTCATCATGGCCGTGAGTCTGGAAAGGAAGCTGCAGAATGCCACAAACTACTTCCTGATGTCACTGGCTATAACGGACATGCTTCTGGGTCTGCTGGTCATGCCCGTCGCCATGGTGACCATACTTTACAGTGAGTTGAAGGCATTTACATTTATTAGAGAAGGGTGCTCATATTACATATAGGAGAGAGCCAGGGAACACAAGCACTAATTAAAAAAATTATAGATTTTTAAGGAAAAATTTACATTAGAAATTAGAGTTGGGTAACATTGTACTTAAATGTTCATAAGCCAACATAGCACCTGTAATTCTAAGCAATTAATAACAATTCTCAGATGCTGGCAGATATTTACATTTTTTTTCCACTTTTCTTATGGATGTTGTGTATAGGGCAACAGCATCTTTATGACAAATTATCAACATACATATTAACAGATATTTATGACATATTCCAAGGCATGGTTTTGTCAGTTTTGGTGCCAAGCTGACACAATCCCCGAGTCATGTGACAGATCTAGGTTGGCATACTGTATGTGTATCATGACTTACGTATATAAGAAGGCTATTGCAACATCTGGTATGTCAGAGTCGCATAATGATGTCGCATAATGTGATATAGTGACAATGGTGGCATATTATTATAGTAACGATGGTATTATCGTGCTTGGACTTGTCATAATTATTTCTAAAATATTATTTAATTCATGCAATATTAATTTATCATTGGTAAGCACTTTATTCATGTCAGTGTTGTAGTGGATATAAAGTAACGCATGACACAGGAGTACAGTCTGGATAGGACACCAGTGCTTTATAACAAGTCTTGAACTTGCCATAGGTAGCAGACATATTAAAAGAGGTCTGTTTATCTACTGCATAAAAAAAGATAGAAAGAAAGAACTCACATTATAGATATTACAAGACAATCTGTACTGAAAATGTTTTAATAGGAACTAATATCAGGGTCAATTTACAATTGACTGAAATATTCAACCCATTAAACTAGCAATACAAATGAATAAATGCTAAGTAGAGTTTAAACTGATCAGCCATTATGGCAACACCACCGCCACGTGGTTGAACAACATTGATTAATAATTATATACCACCAAAGTTCACCCATCTATAAATATATATAATTTCAACATATACTATTATACCACAGTCCTGCTTACAATTCTGATTGGTCAGGACGAGTTGATTAATGTTAATTAATTGATTTATTTTTATGACTACAGTAACTTATTCCATATGGAGTTGTATTGTCAACACTCGACATAATCAAAGGTAAATAAATGAATAGAAATCTCATTAACAACAACAGGAACATAAACAGATGATTGATAAAATCGTTCTGTTATGAGCTGTTTATTTAGGATTTGTATAATGAGTCTCCAGTGTCAGTGCTTTACAATACATAAAATTTTTTTTTTCCATTGGGAGGTCTTGAAGGTAGAGGAGAGTAACACTGCTTCACATCACACACACACAAAGAGAGAGAGAGAGAGAGAGAGAGAAAAAATCTGTTTTATTATTTACTTTACTTATATTGTAGTTTTTCTTGCAACTGTTTTTTCAAAAATATGCCGATTGTGTGCAACTGTCTTGTAAAATGGTCAGAGAAAAAAGAAAGACAGAAAAACACAACGACAGAACGAAGGAAGAAAGCAAAAGAGACATGTTTATTCCAAGAGAAATCAACAGTTTAGGAAGGAAAAAGAAAGATGTTGTACCACAGACCGCCCAAGAACACTTGACCATATTTGTATTAGCATGAATGTGAACTGGCAGCTTTGGGTTGATTAGAAACACAATCCAGCTGTGCATAAAGCTCAGCTCTTTTCTGTGTTCTGCACAGATATGACATTTAACATTTCAGTAAAGAGACTAATGATGTGATGAGCGTGCCTGTGGAATTAGCGTTGCTTTGATATTGGATTAATTAAAATGCACTGATGCCGCTCCAATGATGCCCTGTGATCAAAAAAATATTGACCCTTCTGCTTAGATGAGCTGAATAATTTAGCTCATGTGTACAAAAATAATATTACACAGAATGATGTCCCCAGCTTCGTGAGCCTTACTGACAGATTTTTCTTTATACCAGGACAAATCATGCGTTCGGTGGCGGTACAAATTCACCTGCTGTTCTAGATTAAGTTAAGATAAGTTAAACACAAACACTTGGATGATAATGTATTGTACGCATGCAGTCACATGTGGCAAGCGCAACATAGTACAATAAAAATGTTGAGTCCACCACGATTATCACTGTTATCCTTCCTGTTCACTACTCTTTTATTTTTTTCCAGAACGATGTCCATATGGCGCGCTCGTGAGCCAGAAGCGAGTTATCACTGGAACAGTGATGTAATGCTATTAGATAGCAGCGTCCTAGTAATTGAATTCATAGTTGAAGTCTGCTTTCCAAGCAGCGAGAAGCCATGTCACAGAATTGTTCTATACCACAAAAGTGTATACATCATTATAAGGAGGAGAGCATCTCGGAAAAATATTTTGTTATGAGGAAATAACATCAATGAAAGAAACATCATAATATAATGAAAACAACAGCACATAATTATGTGACGTTATGAAAAATATCACATTATAATGAGAAAAATATTAGGTTATTCTGTATTTTTGTTTTTATTCTGTAATTTGTCACATTTTTGTAATAACATGATGTTTTTCTCTTTAAAAACAATATTTTTTTCCACAATAAAAATACACTTTTCTTTCTATAAAATGATTAAATCATTTTTCTCATTGTAATATGATATTTTTCTAAATCTTTATGGAAGGAGTCTCCAGTTTCAGCAGTTTGTAGCAGTCAATCAGAAACTTTTCTGCCACAGAAGTCAATTTCTGGAGTCTCAGTAACATACATGTACATTAGCAAGCTGTAATACTGTACATAAAATAACAGCATGGCCCTAGCAACAGATCCTAGAAGTCTTGTAAGTTATGAGATGGGGCTTCCATTGATTTGTTTGTCCAGCACATCCAACAGATGCTCGGCATACAGTAAATAAATAAAAAACAAAGAAAATTTTACGAAATACAAAGAATACTTCACTGTGACCAGATAAGTATTTTCACACAGGATTATATATAAAACTGCTAGGAAAAAAAAAAATGTCCAGTACCCCCTTTTTTTTTTTTGACAGAACCTCTATCTGTACTACATTTATTATGTCTCGACCTGTATTTCCCACATGATTTCCCCACATGGCTCACTTGTTAGAGAATTGGAATAGCTCCGGCGTACAGCATCAACACTGGTAATGTTATTTTGAGCACTGATAGCTATGACCTGGCTTTTCTTCTCTCCAGCCAACATTCCATCCTGCAGCAGCTGCAAGTCAGAGATGGTGAGAGACAGATTTATTATCACACGTCCTCGTACAGGCTTCAATTTCGTGCCTGTCCTGAGCTCTAATTCACACAGCGTGTCAAAGATCATGTATTTCTTCTTTAAATAGTAAGTGTCCAGGAAAAGGTTAGCAAGTCTAAAAACATGATGTCCATCAAAAAACAGAGACAAACCCCAGTCGGACATGTATATCATTCACACTATCAGTTCAGTAGCACAAATCTGGGCTGTATATCAGATTTGAGAAGATGGCAGATGGGGGGACATCCTGTTGTAAACAAGGAATCCAAACACTGCTGACGCGTTTGTGAAGTAAATTCAGTATCTGTCTGACATTTTATGAGGAATGAAAGGATGCTGCTTAGTCTTTTGATGTCAACTGAATTGAATAAAACTTTTAGAAACCTTTTGATCAGCAATCACTTTATAAACACAGACTTTAGATTATGAATAGGTCAGGGAAAGTTATAGATATGCCTGGTAACATATGTACATTTAAATAGCCTGTGGACAAAAATAGTTTTGAGAATGGCTTGGAAAAACATTTACATTTAACTAGTTTAAATTTTAAGTCAGAAACATGTTTAGGTTTAAAGTTTACCTCAGGATTGTTTAGATGTTATCTCTGGAACGTTTACATTTTACCTCAGGAACATGTTTAAAGATTTACCTCGGGAACTTGTTTAAAGTTTTACCTCAGGATTGTTTAGATGTTATCTCTGGAACGTTTACATTTTATTTCAGGAACATGTTTAAAGATTTACCTCGGGAACTTGTTTAAAGTTTTACCTCAGGATTGTTTAGATGTTATCTCTGGAACGTTTACATTTTATTTCAGGAACATGTTTAAAGATTTACCTCGGGAACTTGTTTAAAGTTTTACCTCAGGATTGTTTAGATGTTATCTCTGGAACGTTTACATTTTATTTCAGGAACATGTTTAAAGATTTACCTCAGGATTGTTTAAATTTTATCTCAGGAACTTGTTTAAAGTTTTACCTCAGGATTGTTTAGATGTTATCTCTGGAACGTTTACATTTTACCTCAGGAATATGTTTAAAGATTTACCTCAGGATTGTTTAAATTTTTACCTCAGGATTGTTTAGATGTTATCTCTGGAACGTTTACATTTTATTTCAGGAACATGTTTAAAGATTTACCTCGGGAACTTGTTTAAAGTTTTACCTCAGGATTGTTTAGATGTTATCTCTGGAACGTTTACATTTTATTTCAGGAACATGTTTAAAGATTTACCTCGGGAACTTGTTTAAAGTTTTACCTCAGGATTGTTTAGATGTTATCTCTGGAACGTTTACATTTTATTTCAGGAACATGTTTAAAGATTTACCTCGGGAACTTGTTTAAAGTTTTACCTCAGGATTGTTTAGATGTTATCTCTGGAACGTTTACATTTTATTTCAGGAACATGTTTAAAGATTTACCTCGGGAACTTGTTTAAAGTTTTACCTCAGGATTGTTTAGATGTTATCTCTGGAACGTTTACATTTTATTTCAGGAATTGTTTAAATTTTATCTCAGGAACTTGTTTAAAGTTTTACCTCAGGATTGTTTAGATGTTATCTCTGGAACGTTTACATTTTACCTCAGGAATATGTTTAAAGATTTACCTCAGGATTGTTTAAATTTTATCTCAGGAACTTGTTTAAAGTTTTACCTCAGGATTGTTTAGATGTTATCTCTGGAACGTTTACATTTTACCTCAGGAACATGTTTAAAGATTTACCTCAGGAACTTGTTTAAAGTTTTACCTCAGGATTGTTTAGATGTTATCTCTGGAACGTTTACATTTTACCTCAGGAATATGTTTAAAGATTTACCTCAGGATTGTTTAAATTTTATCTCAGGAACTTGTTTAAAGTTTTACCTCAGGATTGTTTAGATGTTATCTCTGGAACGTTTACATTTTACCTCAGGAATATGTTTAAAGGTTTACCTCAGAATTGCTTAAATTTTATTTTGTTTCATTTAATTAGATTTTTACTATTAAATCTCAATACACAATTTTTACTTCAGGAACAGGTTTAAGTTTTAACATCCAAATCGTCCAGTTTTATCATCAAGTTAGTCCAATTTGCATAAACTTTGGTGTGTATAAACTCATGCCTTTCCTGCCAATAGGTACCCAAACAAAACTTGGCACACATATTTAGGTGAAAGTTCACAGGACGCACCCCAATTTTAATTTTATTTAGCTTCTTGGGGTTGCTATAACTAAGAAAAGATAATAGAGTCATGCCTATTTGGCTGAGGCAGGTGAAGTTTGACATACTTTCTGCCAACAGACAATAAAAATTTACTGGCTTATAATAACCAAAAGAAGCGGCCATTTACCATGAAACTTAGTGTACACAAGCGCAAAATGATCAGAAAAAGTTTCAGCACAATTGGCCACAAGGTGGCACTATGACAACTAAGTTTACGTTTGGTTTACGACCCATAATGCTATGATCTAAAATAAAATGTCTTCTTTGTTTTCAATTGATCAGAATTTACCGCATTCATTTAATCCGTGCCTGTTTGGCTAAGGGAGTTGAAGTTTAACGTGCTTGCTGCCAACAGCCAATCAAAATTTAGCAGCTTATAATAAGCCGTTTATCATAAACCTACAGTAGATGCACACAAACACATCTTCAGAAAAAGTTTCAGCAAAAAGTGTAGACCTTCCATTTGCATTTCCATTAATTGAATGCATATATTCATTCATTTATTTGCATATTTCATATAACATACTTCTCAATTCACTGATATTAATGGATATATGTATTGATTTTCTAATTACATTCATCTATAGTTGCATTTAATGCTGTGGAAAATCCAATAAGAAAACACTGAACACTTGACAGTGAAAACTGTCGATGTGAAGCATCTAAGGTACAGATTGTTACTATAGAAATCACAGCATATTAGAACAAATGCTTTAATATAAACTTGTCTTTGGCACTACTGATAAAAGAAAATTGATCAACACCTAACCGATCAGAAATGAGAAAAAAAACCTGGTATACATTAATATTATACTGTATATTATATTATAGTGTACATAACCAATTCCTGGTTACTGTATGTTCTGCTCCTGAAGCTCACCTTCATGTTTATTTGACTTCCTAATGGACCGTCTCTGAAAATTTAATCAGTTATTCTGGTAAAAGGAAAAAATAACCTTCAGTGAGGTCATGATAAAACACTACATTGAAACATTGCACCTAAATGAGTTAAGTGTTGGGGGCAAAGTGGTTTTTTTTTTTTTTTTTTAAACTGTCATATGGCATTCCTTTGCAGGTTAGGTCCTTGTTGTTCTCAGACTTATTTCATGCTCATCTGAGGAGAGGGTCTATATGCATTCTGGGAATCCTTCCCTGATTTAATGTCTTTCCAGTGTGTGAATGGAAAAATGTAATGAGTTTCAGGGCTATGCTGTAAATTTGCCCCTCGCTCTAGCACATTCACACCCCAAATCCCTCAGCACAAAATCTCCAGAGTTTCTCTTCCATTCCTGACATTTCCATTAAAAAAAACTAAACTTCAGCACAACGGTGTGCTAATAGTCATTAAGCATAAACCTCGTCTCAGACGCTTTCATATCTAGAGTTAACACAGGGGATTACGCTTAGCACCAAAGAGCATGAATCGGTTTGATATGATGTGCTGTCACGCACATGAAAAGCATGCACGATGGTGATTTAAGGTTATTAGTGCCTGCTTTCAAATGTGTTTTTCATAGTTTATAGACTATGAACCATTTTTAATTCATATGCTATGATTTTCTCTCTGTTAATAACCTGAAACATCTCACCCTAACAGCTAATCAGACTCATTTTAATATGTTTAAAAATGTTTTGGAAGCCCTCATGACAATTACATAAGAATGTTGTTTATTCATCTGTACGGCAGATGTTAGTTTAATTATAATGCCAGATTTCTAATGTGTCATTGGCATATGAGCTGGCTCTTTCGAATGACTTTTACTGTAGGTGAGCGCTTGTAATTTAGTCCTTGTTCATGTCAGCAATGGCGATGCTCTTGACAATTAACTTAATCAAAATGCCTCCATGCAAACCTCTTTTCAGCATCTGAACTGCTTGTTCGACTGAAGCTGAGCCCTGTGTTTGGTTCTCAGCTGTGTGTATGAGGGCTGCTTGTTAAAGATGCAATCAGTTTTCAGGAGAAATAGAAGTAAATCTTCTTAATGAAGCACAGACACAGCAGGCACAGTGTCAGAGTGCTTCCACATTTGCAGTTCCATGCTGATTTGAAAAAATTTGAACCATTTTTAAACCAAATTTATGTCAGTTAAACAAACGTAATTATTAGTTAGAAACATCATAACATTTTTTATTTAGATAATACATACTAACGAGCCTTTTCAGAGTCTTCTTATGAAACGAAATTATTTGACTCACTGAAATGAGACTGAATTGCCATCAATATAAATTTTCTATTTCACAAACTTATTGGCGTACATCTTAGTGTAATTTAATTTCATGAAGTGAGTTTATAGTTTTTTTTCTACAAACAAACAAAACAAACAAACAAAAAAGTCAAATTTCCTGTTCCAGCAACTCAAAATACTAAATTGACCCTGACATAGTTTCAGAAGTTTTTTTTGCCATCTAACAGATCCTAGGTTTGGAGAATTGTCTGTGGAAATTTGTATGCTCTTCATATTTGCACATATGTCCTCTAGATTTCTCCCATATCTCAAAAGATTGATTGGTTATGCCACGGTGAATGAGTGTGTGAATGTATAAGCTCCCATCCATTCACCCATCATTGTAGGCACACCCAGTGTCCCTGTGATTGACACTGAACCATTTTTATTCAAGAGACACATTTTCCACCAGCTGATTTGAGTGTAACCTTTATTCCCTTAAATGTGTCCTTAGATATTCAGCGCTTCTAAATTAGTTGATGGAAAGCATCCCTTGCTACATCAGTACAAGACGACTTGACACAGAATTACACCACCCTCTGCTGGACAAATGGTTTTGCGAGTTGCTCTCCTTATTACCTCTTCCTGTCCTCTTCAGGCCTGTTGTCTTGCAGTGTTTCTCGTTTGCAGATTACACCTGGCCCTTTCCGTTTGGTCTGTGTCCAATCTGGATCTACCTGGACGTGCTGTTCTCCACAGCCTCCATCATGCACCTGTGCGCCATCTCTTTGGACCGCTACGTCGCCATCCGCAACCCCATCCAGCACAGCCGCACCAACTCTCGAGCCCGAGCCCGGGTCAAGATCACAGCTGTGTGGACTATCTCTGTGGGTAAGAAAGAAAAGATAAGATCTTTAAGCACTAAAACAGACGATTTGCCATACGGTACTTCTATTAGGAAATTCATCTGGTCTGCAGGATGACAAACATTTCAAACATGCATTCTATAAAAAAAAAGGGGGGAATTCCATAACATTCCCTGTTTTTTTTAAATCATTATTTAGATTCACACCTACTGTATGAGGTCAGGAAAATCAAATGACCATTGGTGGTCTAAAGATGTGGAACTGCCAGGGTAAAACTATCAAAGTATGTCATCTAGCTCATAACTAAAGCTATCCTCCAGGACTTGTTGTGAATATCTCCCAGGCCTTTGTCGTAATGGCTTTGGGCTTACTCCCACTTATAGCTGACCTGCTTGATGGATAAAACCATCAGCCAAATGAAAGACCTCAGCTGTTTTCTGGCATGTTTGAATCATTTCTAGCAAATTCGTGCAAATCAAATTTTCCTGAAGACATGTGAGACGGTTGGTTTTCAGCAGTTTCAGACTCAGAATCTTCAGTTAATGGACTATAGATGTTAGAGGGGATGTTTTAGGATTCAGCAGCATTGCCAGGTTTGTGGTTTTCCTGTAAAATTGTTGAGCTTTGGATTTTTTTTTGTTCTCAGGTTGAGGGGTAATTGTTTCGCTTGTATTACAATAATGATATGAATGTTCTGAATGCCTAATTTTGGGGGCATTAAATTTTGGTCATTTCAGCAAGCAAAAAAAAAAAAACATTTACTGCTCCCACAATTAGGCATTCAGAACATTCATACTGTATAATTAGCGTAATAAATCAAATTGAATGCAGAACAAATCCATAGGAAAACCCCAAACCTGGCAATGCAGCTGAACCCCAAAATATTCTCTCTAACATCTACTGAATGCAGCTGAGTTGTCTGTAGAATCTGTGATTGATTACATCATATCATTCATACCATTACACCCAGTCACTAATATATTCAGCTTTTTGTAAATAACCTGTTTACCAAACTTGAAACTTGATTTCTCTCTTTCTTAGGAATCTCTATGCCTGTCCCAGTTCTTGGCCTCCACGATCGCTCCAAGGTCTTCAAAGACGACAGCTGTCAGCTGACAGATGACAGTTTTGTCCTCATCGGCTCCTTTGTGGCTTTCTTCATCCCCCTCGTCATCATGGTGGTAACGTATTTCCTGACCATCAGCGCCCTGCAGAGCCAGGCCACGCTGTGTCTGGACCAGCTCGTAGCACGTCCCAAGTGGCTGTCCATGCTGGATCTTCTCCCACGAGGGTCTCTTTCCTCTGAGCGCTTGTTCTCTCGGACATCGCTCTGCCCAGACACTATGGTCCCGTCCACCAGGCCGGTCATCCGACGCACTGCACAGTCTCTCAGCAATGAGCAGAAGGCATCCAAAGTCCTTGGCGTGGTGTTCTTCCTGTTTGTGGTTATGTGGTGTCCGTTCTTCGTGACGAATGTCATGGCGGTGACGTGTGCCTCTTCATCTTGCGACCCAGCGCTCATGACCGGCCTACTCAATGTATTCGTCTGGGTGGGATATCTGTCTTCTGCAGTCAATCCGCTCATCTACACGCTCTTCAACAAGACGTACCGCACAGCGTTCGCACGCTACATGCGCTGCCAATACCGTGAGCAGAGCAGGCCGCTCCAGGTCATCCTGGTCAACACAATCCCTCCTTTGGCGTTCCACTCCTCCAAACTTCCACTCCAGGGAGATGATTCTTTAAGACATTCGAAAGAGGACAGCCGATTTGGGACAACCTCCTACATGAACCAGGTAGAATCTATGAACAAGCTTGGAGGAGATGAGATGGTGAGTCCTGTCTGAAATTATCTAATGGACATAAAGATTGCTCAGGCTCCAGGCTTCTGGAAATAGTGCTACGATTCTCAAGGACTGATGCAGAAAATGTGCCATCTAAATATCACACTTTTAGTAAATGCAATTTTACAGTGCTGTTGTTGTTGTTGTTTAAAGATGGTCCCAGAAGGTGGGCTGCTTGCTGCAGTGATTCTTTGGGATTTGCTCTTTTAATGAAAAAAGTGTCTGGCTGGGAAACACATTCTGAAAATATGAGACTTTATTTCCTCATTATTTATTTAAACCTGTGCACTGAAATTGTCTTTTGTTCTTTTGTGCATTGCCAGTTTGATAGCTAGCTTTCTTACTTTTTTTTTTTTTCCCATCCAACTGACCCTCTTTTGCATAATCTGATTTCTCCAGGGTTCATACAGAATTTTTTTCAGGACGAACAGAAAGCTGCTTAGAAATATTTTTGTGTTATGTTTGCTTTTAAAATCCTGGGTTCACAGTCTCGAGGGAAATCAAACATTGGAAGGTTTAAAGGATTTTAAGGAATGTATTCTGGGGAACAATACGCAAAGGATTATGAACTATGTGTCATAATAAATACTTGTGTATAAATATGAGGTGCATGTGGGTAAATTAATAGAAATTAATAGAAAGGAGGCACTTTATGGAAAACAGTCGGTGATGAGGTGGTGTGAACAAACATCACAAAGTTTAAATAACACTACGTTCTGAAATCTTATATTTATGACTTGTTAATATATAAATGATAAATAAATGACTTACTGACCATTGACTGGCTATTTTGATATTTTGATATTATGAATCCAAATGCAAGAAACCCACTTTTAGATCAATCTGGTTGGATTAAAGGGGACAAATTATATTCCTTTTTACCGAGTCCAAAATGTGGCTGCTAATGAAGTGCCCTTTTCTAACCAGTCAGAATGCAGGAAATGAGACTTTTCTAAAAAATGCTCCCCAGGAGTCAAGCCAGAGGATGGGCTCTGTGAATTGGTGCTGTTTATCATGTGTGTTCAAGCTTGGTTATGGACATAATTGAAAAAAAAAAAAGGATGGAGGGGATTTCTTTTCTCTCATATTTTGTCTGTGTGCACACAGTGGAGTCCCAAATGAATGTGCAAAAATGACCAAAAAAGTGAATTTTGCTCAATATGTGCCCTTTAAAGTCTATAAAGGGCCCAGCAGGAGACCTTTAGACCATCTGATACAGTATCTGTGGCTCAAAGTAACGTATGGTTCAAACAGTGGGCAAGCTGGCTTTGCTTTATACACACATTCCCGAGCACCTGCATTCACCCATATGACTATGCAATCAACCATCCATTCAGGTCCACAGCTTCATATAGTGTTTGAATCAGGGGAAATATGATCTCAGTGACTTTGACCATGGCATGGTTTTGGTATTCTAGAAAATCTCCTGGGATCAGGGCATGGGGTCAGTCCAGAGATGGTTGGCCTACTTGTGGGCCAATTATGGAGGAAAAATTTGTGGTCAACAGTGTCTTCACCACCTGGACTTACTGACACAGTATTTACATAAGATGACATTGGAAAGTTTCTTATGGCAGTCCATCTTATGGCCAACACCAGGGTCTGGATGCAATAACATCTGTGAGCATTTGACATTCCTGAGACGTGCCTCAGGCTTACATGTTGCTAAGATCCATCATATTGTCCATGGTGTCATAAGCAGCATAGCCGTCCAAGACTGGGGGTAGGGACTGGAGAGTGTGTCTAAGTGACAGGGAAATGTTGCTCCATACCTCCATATTGCTCAATATTGTCCACAAGTTGTATCATGATGGAATGCCTCCATCGTGTAGCGCGAATCTTTACTTGAGCATGTTCTGACGTTTCCTGCTCAGGTTCTTGGTTCAATTAAAATGTTACTAAGTCCAGTTGTCTTCTCTGCATATAGGTAAAGTGCACTAGTTTGAGTCCTGGATGAGTCCCTGGGGGATACTGTAAATAAGTATGTTATTTTCAAAAACCCTATTGTCTTGTGAAATATGTACAAAGGGATCAGGGGTATGTACCCAATCCTTTGTGTCCATTGTTGGTCAAAGCTTGACACCAGTGGTTCATTTGTTCCTTTAATTGAACGCTGATTGCCACTCCTTGGGCTCCCCTTATTATATCTCCCATGGGAATATTCGTGGCTGTATCCTTTATTACTTCTATCCACCGTTGTGCATATTTCTTGTTCTGGCTCTTTTTGATTGTAGCACATTATACAATGTAGTGGTGAACTTGTTTCTTTACCGTCAGGGCTGCACCGACGAATCCATTCTCCCCATAAGTCTAGTGCCTGGTGAACATTGCCGCCAATGCATTCCAACCGTACACTTGCTTGACATTTTTTTGCAAGTACTGTTCCATTCTGGGAAGGTCACATAAAGACGTTTTGCATTACAATGCATTTCATTTGGCGTAAAAACAGAAGGCTCCAAGCTCCCCCACCCTACCAATACAGTGAAAACTCTAGGCTCCCCTTTTGGCTTCTCTGGGCCCCTTTAATTACACTGTTGTGCTTGGCCCACCCATGGCCCTGCCCATTGACCCTGTGGTTGTTGGAACGTATGCATTTTTTTTTTTTTAGCATCATTAGAAACAAGGTTTTTATTTGTATTTATTTGGTCATATGGACCTCCTGTCCCTTCATTCCACTTGTTCTGATAATCATGGATAAACTTTACCAAATCTTCTTCTTTTCCCAGCATAATGGATTCCAGCCTACAGTATTTGGATTCTTTCAGCCCTGTTCTTCCTTCAGGTCCGCCTCTGCCAAAATGTCTGTGGTCTTTGTTTTACCAATAATTTGAGCCAAAATTTCTTTTATATCCCCTAATTCCAGCATGTGTCCAGTGTTTTTTTCACTTAGTGCACCGAATTGCCATTTACTACCAGTGCCATGTTGTGGACATTAGCTTCTTATCAGCTTCTTGCTTAGAGCTTTCTTGAGGTCCCGCTGCCATAGGCTCCAACCTTGTTGGACTCCACGAGGCCCGTAGTCTCCACTCTCAGGAAACCTTAGCGGTAGTGGTTTCTTTTCTCTCACAGATTGTCTGAGTTGGTGACCTTCTCGATACCTTCCTGGTAAATCTTGTTAAATACAGTTGTCAATGTTTTGTTTAGCATGCTATCTAGTGTTACATTGAGTGCCCGCACTCATTTTAGGGCTTCCTTTATCCAGAGCGACTTACTGTACTTTTTTTTCTTTTTTTTTTTTTTTTTAATCTCTGAGCAGTTGAGGATTAAGGGCCTTGCTCAAGGGCCCAACAGTGGCAACTTGGTGATCGTGGGGTTTGAACCTGGAACTTTCCGAACCATAGTCTAACGCACAGTATGGCGTTCTTGGGTTCCCTTTTCGACCAGGTCCTTTTCCTCTGTGTGTGCATGTTTGTGTGGATGTGTGTGTGTGCACTTCGTCCTGCTTTCAAATTCTATACATCTACTATCTGTTACTGATCATTTATTGACATAATAAATCTAATTTAAAAAAAAAAAAAAAATATATATATATAACTATATTTTATTTGATTCATTAATTTGATTTATTATTACTATTCTATCATATTGCCCTTTTCTAATTCTTTGTTTTCATATTTGTCAATATGATTCGGACCATTAAAAAAATTTCAATATTACACAAAAATACCCAGAGTACACACAAAACGCATTTTTTTTTTGTGTGTGTGTTCCAAAAGCGTCTTTGCCTTTCCGTAGTTTTCCTGCACCCAGGCGCACATTAAGCACCAAATTTCTCTAAAACGCCACTTTAAACATCGACATTCTAATGCCAGCAGTAGTCTTACCCAGGCAATGTGCCGGAAAACCCTTCAAACTTCTATTTCCCTTTCAAAGGGGCCTCTTGCTCCTATTTATTGTTTGCTGCTCTCACAGCAGTAGTCTTACCGAGGTAATCTGCCGGAAAACAGAACCCACTTCAAACTTCTCTTTCACTTTCGAAGAGGCCTCTTCTTACTATTTACTTCTTCCGCATCTTAAATATTATTTATCAGTATAACACATATACTCATGCTTAATCCTCTAAATTTACTAGCATCATTTTACCACGTTCATGGGGGAGAACGTGTAGCCCACAGACCACAAACCACTGATGCAAAAAATTTGGTTAGACAGGTTTTCTGCATACCTTATGTATGATGGCCTTTGGTGCCTTGCAAAAGTATTCATACCCCTTCAATGTTTCCACATTTTGTGACGTTACAACCACACATCTAATTTTATTAGTGGAAGGAAAATAATAAATGATTTTCAAATGTTATTTATTTATTTATTTTTATTTTTATTTTTTTACAAATAATAAAAAATTCAATAATTAAAAAGTGTGGAATGCATTTGTATTCAGCACCCTTTACCCTGATACCCCTAACTAAAATCCAGTGGAAGCACTTGCCTTCAGAAGTTTACCTAATTAGTAAATAGAGTCCACCTGTGTGTAATTTAATCTCAGTATAAATACAGCTGTTCTGTGAAGTCCGCAGAGGTCATGTCCAAGGAACACGCCAGACAGGTCAGGGAGAAGTTTAAAGCTGGGTTATGTTATTATAAAAATATCCCAATCCCGGAGCACCGTTCAATCCATCACTTGAAAATGAAAAGACTATGGCACAATTGCAAACATGGTTGTCCACCTACAGTATCCTGACAGGCCAGGCAAGGAGAGCATTAATCAGAGAAGCAGCCAAGAGGCTCATGGTAACTTTGAGGATCTGCAAGCTGCAGAGATCCACAGCTCAGATGGGAGAATCTGTCCATAGGTGAACTATTAATTGTGCACTCCACGAATCTAACCTTTATGGAAGAGTGGCTAGTAGAAGGCGATTGTTAAAAGAGAGCCATAAGAAGTCCCGCTTGAAGTTTGCAACAAACCGTGTGAGGGACCCAGCAAACATGTGAAAGAAAGTGCTCTGGTCAGATGAGACCAAAATGTAATTTTTTGGCCTAAATTTAAAATGCAATGTGTGGCAAAAAAACTAACAGTGTGCTTGGTGGTGGCAGCATCATGTTGTGGGGCTGCTTTTCTTCAGCAGGGACAGGGAAGCCTGTCAGAGCTGATGGGAAGATGGATGGAGCCTGATACAGGGCAATCTTGTTAGAGTCTGCAAAAGACTTGAGACTGGGAAAGAGGTTCATCTCTCTTAGGATAACAACCCCAAACATACAGCCAGAGCTACAATGGAATGGTCAGGGTTCAAAGCAAGTTCATGTGGCCCAGACACAGTCCAGAACGAAATACAATTGAGAATCTGTGCAAATGAACTTGAAAATTGCTGTTCACAAAAGCTCGCCATCCAATGTAACTGAGCTTGAGCTATTTTGCAAAGACGAATGGGCAATAAATTTCACTCTCCAGATGTGCAAAGATACATACATACAAAAGGATGTTTGCTGTAGCTGTAATTGCAGCAAAGGTTGGTTCTACAAAGTATTGACTCAGGGGGGCTGAATACAAATGCACGCCAGACTTAAAAAAAAAAAAAAAATTGAAAACGATTTATTATTTTCCTTTTACTTTACAATTATGTGCCACTTTGTGTTAGTCTATCATTTTAATTCCCAATAAAATACAATTATGTTGGTGAGTTCGCCCTACATTTTTAAGACAAACCGCCATTGTGTCCCCTAGGAAGATCAAGAGCCAACTAGGGAGGGGTTTCAGCATCTGATCTTTTATACACTACAACTGGGATGAACTAGTCTCTTGTCCCTTATGTCAGCTCTTCTTATCATTTTCATCTTGCAGATTATCCCATTACAATTTGACTTCACTTTTATTATAATTTAATATTTCCTTTGGTTCTATTGAAATTTTCCTGTTACTCAGACATTGATTCGTATTACGTGGCGAGTTTCTGCGTGCACACTTCCTGCCTTCCTGGCTTTAAGCTCAGTTACACAGCACAGTTAAACAGTTAACTCTGTTAAACAGCACACAGAAGGCATACAGTACAGTACAGTAATACCTCTCTTCAGCACTCTGTGTAAGCTTTTTACATTTATCATTTCACTTTTTTTTAATTGCTCTCATTCTAGTCTTATGTTTTGCTGCTTAATCTAAAAGTTCCTGCAAACATAAGCTGCACTTAGATTTGTGTGATTTTAATTCTTTTTTCATTGTCAAACATTCTTTGTCCAATTTATTCTTTATCTGTATTGCTAGATTTCAATTACACAGTATATCCTGATTTCACGTAACAAATTTGTTAGTATTCTGTAACATCTTTTTTTTTTTTTGCTGTACTTCCTATTTGCATTATATTGTTATTTTTTAATGATTACTTTGTCAACAAATTTTGATAATTCTATTAATTAACTTATATTTGCATATATATATATATTTTATATCAATGTTATCCAGAAGTTTAAATCTCGTCAGATTTTACGCTTTGAAGGTCATTGTTCATCTGCATACCTGTGGTTGTGGGGCCCATGCGCCATACGTCATTTTTCCGAGTAGTGTTTTGTTACTTTGTATTCTTTGTATTTTACCTGCTTACTGTACATTTACTTTTCCAGAGATCACTGAAAGATGCTTACAACGTTAATTTTAACCTCAAACCTGTCTGCATCTGTTCCCCTAGACCCTGCACCTTTAAAGGTCTCTAGACACACGTCGTTCTACCTATTTTACAATGTCTATTACAATGTCTTACTCTATACAGTACACTAGGAAGCGTCTGTTCTGATGACTTTGTGCCAGGAAGCACTTTGCTGGTCTAGCTGATCTATACCAGGAAACATCCACATGCATATACAACAGCAAATTTGCAAATTTGCAACTTTTTTTTCTCTTCATAGACGTGACTCCTCCAGCAACTCAGCAATTTTTTTTTTCACACATCCCATGCATTTATAAGACAGTGATTTTATATGACAATGACATAAAAAGCTTATCGGATTACATCAAAGCTTTGATTAAGACAAGAATTGTTGACAAAAACAAACAACCAAATAAACAAACAAAAATCGTTAGGTTCCATGCTGTTTATATTATAATCACTGAAACTTCATATTGTTATTATTATTAAAAAAAAAAAAACATGAGTTTCAAATGTTTTTCTAAACGTGTTCAGATTTCATGACATTTTAACAATTAACATTTGTACATCACAAGTTGACTTTTGACGGAAAGGAAGAACTTTCCGCCCTAAAATATTTCGAAGTCCTTATGCATAATTTAAAATGTTTTATCGGCAAAAAGCAGAAACAATGTGGAAATGAGTACTTGGTTAACAAAGTGAAACTCTGAATCTGGTGCTCAGATCTTTCAAAGATGCTTAGTTTTTTTTTTTTTTTTTTAATATTCTAATTTAATTTATTTCAAAGCATTTCTTTGCTCATTGTGAAGCTCGTCGCAACAGGAGGAAGTTATAATGTACGCACGCCCTAAATGACTGTTTTTAGTCATTCTAATTCAGTCAGGCTTTGAATCTCTGTTTTTAATGGCTATACTTTCCCAGTTGTGCTGGCGTTGTTGCAGCAAAATTCATTAATGAAAAAAGGCTCATTTCAGAATAAGGCACGCAAGCAGTGCCAGTTTTTCTTTAGATGTTTTTTTCCCCTAATTTGTAAAACAAGGTAATGCAGTCCATTAGGCTTACAGGGTCCCAATTTTTAAATAACCACTAAATATATCTTCGTGATAGATGATTGTAGTAGAGGTTGTTTGTAGGTTGTTTATTTGTTTTATTGGGTAGAACAGTTTATAAAACAGAGAGCTGGTTTTAGTTATTTTACTGTATACTGTATGTGTTCTGGTGACAAGCTATAATAATAATTAATTATAAGAATAAAACAAAATGAGTATAATTGTTTTATTACATAGTGTTCGCTGTTCCTTTTCTACTGTATGGTGTGAAGTGTTGGTGCATTGAAGTGTGTTTTGTCAAACCTTTTTTTTTCGATACATTTAAATCGAATACATTTATAGCCATCAACGACTCGGTAAGATTTCGTTTCTGCTGAAAAACAATGTGATTTACTGTAGGAGTGTGAAAATTAATTGAAGTTTTGACATGTTTGGAGGTCACACCCCTGCCATTGGGAGCTACAGGCAGAGAAGCCACACCTCTTCTGATGAGACTAACACAAACAGGCCACGCCCCTCCACTGGGATTGACAGTTTCACTTTCTAATGCCACTCTACCTTGAATTGTCTGACAGGCAGAGAAGCCACACCCCTTCCAATGAGGAGAACAGATACCGATGCCTCGCCACATGGGGTTAGACGTCCAGTACCAGTCGAAAGTTTGGACACACCTTCTAATTCAAAGGTTCCTCTTTTTTTTTTCTTCCTACACTGTAAAACAATTCTGAAGGCATCCCAAATATGCAGTGTTATTATTATTATTATTATTATTATTATTATTATTAATTATCACTGCACCTTCACATTTTAGTCTTTATTTTCCACCAAATCTGAGTTTTTCGACTAGTGAAAATCTTTTTGAAATGAAACGCAGGTGTATTTAATGACGCTGTAGCATTCAGTACATTTGGACAGAGCAGTGCATTAATATTTGCCCGAGTTTTTGCGATATTACATTGATTATTGTCATCACAGATTGACGTATGACTGAAAACAGGCTCTGTGGCTTTTTTATGATTCATTGTTTTCTACACAAAGTCGTTCTGCGTATGATTTTATGTACAAAACAGTGAATTCCAAAAAAGAATGCTGTGTAAATGAAAACTCGGCTAACCATGAGACCTATTCAGAGATGAGTCGTCATTGCTTTGCTCTCTGCATGGCTCATCACAACAGGAGGAAGTTATAATGTACAGCTCAAATGACTCTGTTTAGTCATTCTAATTCAGTCGGTCTTTGAATCTCGGCTTTTAATGGCTGTGCTTTCCCGGTTTTGCTGGCGCTGTTGCAGCAAAAATTCATTAACGAGAAAAGGCCCATTTGAGAATAAAGCACACAAGCAATGCCAGTTTTTCTTTAGATATTTTTTTCTTCTATTTAAAACAAGATAATGCAGTCCATTAGGCTTACATGGTCCCTTGCACATTACAGTAATTGACTGCAAGAGCCAATTTTTAAATAACCACTAAATATATCATCATAATAGATCATAGGGGGTTGGATGGGTTATTTATTTTAATTGGGTAGAGCAGGTAATAAAACAGTGAGCTGGTTTCCTGTCATTTGAGACGCGTGATAATGCGCCCCCTGGTGACATTCTATAATAATTAATGATAAGAATGGAAAATAAAATTAGTAATTACTTTATTACATTTTTTAAAAACTGATTGTAACAGTTGGATCCCTTGTTAAAACAGCTGGGAAAAGTGTATAAGAAGCCAAAAGCCACAGCTAAAAACTCACAATTACACAGGTGTTGGGGTTCCCACGGTAATCCTCATTCATTAGACTACTACACATGAATCTTACCAAGAAAATACACTAATAGATGTACATTAACCCAAACGTTACACATAAAAAAAAAAAGCTCAAGCACATGTGTGTTTTTACTTACTTCGCTAACTCAGAACAATTCAAGGTGCCATCTGATGGCGTTGCTGGACACAGGATGTCTTAAAGGTACATTATGTGGAGGTTTATGTATTCTGCGTTCTAATGCTTTGATGTCTTCACTTTTTTTTTATTTATTACACATGGGTTGAATACATTTAAATCAGTCAATGACTCGGTAAGATTCGGTGTTGCTAGGAAACAGTGCGATTCATTATTGCAATGGGTGTCACACCTCATGTGTTGCGACCAACAGACAGGGAAGCCACACCTCTGCCATCATCTATACCGCTTTATCCAGGGTTGGGGGGTGGGGCTGGGGGTTTGGGGGGGCTGGAGCCTTTCCCAGGAGACTTAAGGCACGAGGCGAGGTACAACCAGGATATACGGGGTGCCAATCTATCGCAGGGCACACACACTCACAACAAGAAGAAAGAAGAATTACCCTAATCTGCTTGTCTTTAGACTGTGGAAGGAAACTGGAGTACCTGGAAACTGGAAAACCAACTAGAGGTGACTGGCGGTGGGAATTGAACCCGGTGACAGTGCTAACCACTAAACCACCGTGCTGCCTTTGCTTAACATTTTTGATTGAAGGGGTGGCACGGTGGTGTAGTGGTTAGCACTGTTGCGGGGTTCAAACCCCGGCCAGGCTCGATTCCCGTCTTTGTGTGCATGGAGTTTGCATGTCCTCCCCGTGCTTGGTGGGTTTCCTCCTGGTACTCTGGTTTCCTTCCACAGTCCAAAGACGTGTAGGTTAGGCTAATTCGCGTTCCCAAATTGCCCGTAGTGTGTGTATGTGTGTGTCTGTGCCCTGCGATGGATTGGCCCCCTGCCCTAAGTCTCCTGGGATAGGCTCCAGGCCCCCGTGACCTTGAATACAGGATTAAGTGGTATAGAGGATGAGTGAGTGTATATTGAAGAATATCTAGGGGAAGTTGACTGAATGGAGCAATTTTGAAGCACATTAATATACAGTGGCAAGAAAAACTATATTTAAAAGTATATATTATTTATTTTTCTGCATTAATTTGTCATGAAATGTGATCTGATCTTCATTTAAGTCAAAGGTATCGACACATATAATGTGCTTATAATAATAACACAAAAAAAAAAATCTGATCTTTCATGTCTTTATTGAGAACAACCAAAAAACTATTTAAAAAAATGCTAGTGGCATCAGTGGAACAGTCTAACATCTGTGTTCATGAACAAGTAGGGTGTCCATGGCAGGACACCACAAAGGAAGCTGCTGATTACTAAAAAAGAACATTGCTGCATGCCTGAAGTTTATGAAAGAGCACATCAACACTCCAGAGCGGTATTGGCAAAATGTTTTGTGCAGTGATGAAACTAACATTGAACTATTTGGAAGGAACATGCAGCAATATATCTGACGTAAAAAGGGGACTGAATATCATCATGAAACATCATCCCAAATGTAAAGTATGGTGGAAAACATCAGGATCTTGGCTGCTGTGCTGCATCAGTGTCTTGCAAGCTTACAGTCATTGAGGAGAAGATGAAGTGTATAATAGAATTATTCAGGGAAATGTGAGAATGTCTGTACATCAGCTGAAACACTGTAGAAGTTGGGTGAAGCAACAGGACAATGACCCAAAACACCAGAGCAAGTCCACAACAGAATGGCTTCAGAGAAACGAAATCCGCCTTTCGGAGGGGCCGAGTCAGAGCCCAGACCTCAACCCAATAGGGATGCTATGGAATGACTTAAAGAGAGTCATACACATGAGACAACCAAAGAATATGACAGAGCTAAAGCAGATCTGCCAGGAAGATTTGGGCTAAAATGACAGGCAGGTCTGATCCACAGCCACAGGAAGCGTCTGGTTGAGGTTATTGCTGCCAAGGAATAGCAGTCTACCTGAACCTCCAATAACGAACTGGACTCCATATTAAGTTCAACACATCTCCTGTTATACTGTACTTACAGCCTCCTAACACACAGTATGAGTGCAGATCAGTCCCTGCTATCCGTTATCACCCAAACGAGGATTGCGTTATTATGTGTTATTATTATATTTTAGGCACATTATATTTGTCAATTCCACCGACTTAGATGAAGATTGGATCATACTTCATGACAAATTAACACAGAAAACCATAAAATCCCAAAAGGTTTACGTACGTTTTCTTGCCACTGTATAAGAACGAAAGAAAGAAAGCAAAGAAAGAAAATATGAAAGAAAAAATAGTACAGAAATACAAAGGACATTCCAGTCAAATTAGGAAATTTCTCATGAAGGCGGAATCATAAAATCGGTGACAGAAGAATTCAAGCACAGTGTGGTGATGAGACTCTTATCCACAGTAAAACATCTGAACGGTGCAAAGTGAAAGGTGGCTCTGATCCCACTGCAATGGTTCCTGTGCCTGATCTTTGATCATTTATGGATAACTTGTCAACAGCATGCGGAAGAGACTGTGGGAACTGTACACACAATCATTCAACAACATTACATAAACATTACCGAAACTCAGCTGGGAGTTATTGCCACACCCTCTGTACAGTCCTGACCTCGCCATGAGCCATTTCCACCATTAAAAACATGAAGCAGGCAGTCTGATCATGGCTCTGACAAACCGAGAAAACCTTCTACCTCGATGGTATCCAAGCACTAGTGAAACGCTGGGATAAGCGCATGGTGCACCTTAAAAGTGATTATATAAAAACGTAAAGGGAGTTTTTACTCTCATCACTGCGTGCTGTTATTCTGCACAATCAAAAGTGTGGCCTTTACTTGAACTCCCGCCATAAAAAAATTCTCAAGTAAATCATTAACTTAACTATATTATACTATAACTTAATAATTTATGATGCAATTTGTTTTTAATTCTGTAATGAAATGATGTGTGAGTTAGTCAATGCCTGTATTTCTTTCTCTCTTTTTTTCTCTCCCCCTGTTATTGCCCTCAGATCGTTTAGCTGCTCAGTTTGGAGGAAAATGCAATCACTAGTGAGACCAACAGGAGGCAAATAAGCATGTTATTGCAGCGGGGCAAGGCCACAAAATAAAAGTGGACCACAAAATAAAAATAATAATAATTCATAGGTTTGTTGTGCTGTGAACAGAATAAAAATACAGAAAGTAAAGGAATGAAATTATTAGCCTGTTATTTGCCTAGTTTAATTTTCTCCCCGGGCTATCAGGGGTAGAAGCTAACTGAACACAAGACAGGCTATAATATTCACAGTGTGACTGACGTGACGTGATTACATCTCTGTGCACTCGGTACAAGTACTTCAGGTTAATCATCTACAGGAAATGTGGCGCTACGGTGACAGCTGAGCCGTGCGCAAAGGCGCACAACTAAGGGTTGCGCAACAGAGTGGGAGTGAATTAAAGCACCGACATTCACAAACCATGGTGGAGGGGTGTGTTGAAAAAAAATAAATAACACAGTACAAAATGAATACACATTTGCAGGAAAACATTAGATTATTAGAAAAATTTATTAAAAGTTTTAATGTTATTCATATTATATAATAAAGAAAATGTGTGTGCAAAAGAAGTGTTAAAAAATGTAAAATTGCTAACTTCAGACATTTTCAGTCGCTTCAAACTATAAGAATTTCAAATCCAAATGATTTATATTTCTTTATGAGTGTTGATACTAAAACTGTTGTAAGCTTCTAGAAGCATATGACCTGTAAAAATTGTTGCGCAAATTGTTTTTTGGTAAAATCTTAAAAAGCAAAAAAAAAAAAATAATTAAATAAATCTGTAGTGTCCGTAACCATGTCAAATTCATATTGCAATATCTTAACAATTTAGCATTTTAGAATAGTACACTTTTTCAGGTTTATGTCTTTTCATGTGAAATCTAAATTGGGAATACTGTATAAATATAAATGTGGATGCATATTTACAAAAAACGAAGCATGGATCGGGAGATAAAAAGTATTAAGTATTATGAAAAATGGTGCTGTATGATCCTATCTGAAAATTCATTTTTCACTTAGATGAGACACTTTTTAACACTAATACAATAATATTTTGGCTGCTTGCAAGTACAAACTTTTGTAACAACAACAACAACAACAACAACAATAATAATCATCATCATCATCACCACATTTTTCCTACACACGTTCTTCATATTTTTCGTGCACACGTTCTGGTAAAAGTGGTATGACGTCACACCAGCACTGAGTGAAAAAAAAAAAAAAAAAAAAAAACCCCGGTTTAAATGCTCTGCCCGCGTATCCACCTGCAACTCCGTGCGCACACGGGTTCAGAGAGCGAGAGTGAGAGAGTGAGAGAGAGTGTTGTGTGTGTGTGTGTGTGTGTGTGGATAAATAAAGGGTCAATATGAATAAGTTTGGTTCGTTCGCGAAGCGCGTGAATCCGGCGCGGACCGGCGCGGCTCTCGGTGAGCAGGTGTGCATGGTGGAGTGCGCGCCCCCGTGTGCGTGCCGCACGTCCCCGGCGTGCGTCTGTCCGCACTCCAGAGACAGCGAGGGCCTGGAGGAACTGAAGGTCGGTGGCTTCTTTATGAGTATAATAACCATCAGGAACAAAAGTGCACGCAATCAGTTATTATGAATTATTATTAGGTTTCATTCCAGCTGATTAAAATTTTATATTAAAGTTTAATGATAAGGTTATTTTTACTCAGAATATATTACACCGAAAATATGCTGGTGATTCTTTCTCCAAAATAGTCTTTGTCATAGTTCTTTAATGCAGTTCCACCCTTATAATATAATATAATATAATATAATATAATATAATATAATATAATATAATATACATTATTTCCATGAGAAAAAAAAACGTATCATGGAAAGCATAAGGAATTTAATTGATTGGCGATAATTAAGCGTATTTAAAATATCCAAGCCTATACAGTATACAGTATATGCCTTAGACAATTAGACTCTGATAAAATGCGACTATCACTGGTTTAAAGAAGTGTGTACTTTGTATGTTTACAGAGGTTATAAATGTATTTCCACAAAAAAAAAAAAAAAAAAAAAAGTAATTCTGCTAAATCACTACTTTGCCCCAAATCTTTTTTTTAATCAAGCTGGCAGAAAAGGTCCTAATATAAGACCATTTGGAATGGATTGAAAATTCTTTAGTAGTTGACAAGGAAAAATAATCTTTGCATGGAGATATAATTAAAAATCAGGTGGTTTATTGAAGATAAGAAGCGTGATCACTAACTACACTAACAAGTAAAAACTAAACAATAGCACACCTCTGAATGTATGGGCCATAAGCTCTCGATAAGCTGTGGTGATATGATACGTCAGTCAGACTTACCTTCCTGCTTCATAATCTGCTCTTTGATGTACTTTGCAGTGGGGGACTTTAGTGTGTGTGTGTGTGTGTGTGTGTGTGTGTGTGTGTGTGTGTGTGTGTGTGTGTTTGTATGATTAGTCTGCAGTGGGATTTCCATTCAGCTCCAGAGTTCACTTAGTTCAGTTCATTTAGTTCACTGGGCTCCCACTGAGCATGTCTTGCCACAAGAGAGACACCTATACATTTCTTTTTTTGGTTGCAAAATGTCCAGATTGATTTGAATAATGTCTCATTGTCCTTAGGAAACTGGAGGTCCAGGTGAAACACAAGTCTCCAACAATCATGGCTTTGATAATCTTGCCTATATGGCAGGAAGTCTCAGTGAACTTCGACCGAATTTTGGCCACATTTATAGACTAAGTCTAACTCTAACTATCAGCCCAGAAAGCACTCATGCCCTCCAGAAACATCTCTCTGCACTCAGTGGTGTTGCCAATGTGATTATTCCCCAGACCGGTGGACGGGCATGGGTTGACTACCATCCATCTACAGTCACGGTCAAAGAGCTCCTACAGGAGATTCAGGGGATGGGATACGCAGTTACAGATGTGGCCGATTCTCCTCAACTTGGAGAGCTAGATCAGGAATGGAGTTTGGTAAGGATCAGAGTGGAAGGGATGACCTGCCAGTCATGTGTACGCTCCATCGAGGACCGGATTGGAGCACTGCAGGGGGTTAAATGTTTGAACATATCTTTAAGTAACAAGGAAGCCATGATATGGTATAACCCCAAGCAAGTGAAGCCAGAAGATCTAAAGGAACACATACAAGAAATAGGTTTTGACGCCTTCCTCAAACAGACAGACTCAAGCTTCCCAAAGATGGCTCAATCTGAATGGGTGGATGCGAGCTTTGGTGTGGAAGGGATGCGTTGTGGGTCGTGTGTCAAAAATATTACAGAGAGCTTATCTGGAATGCTGGGCGTCCAGGGTGTGTTGGTGTCTTTGGAAAGCAGAAGTGTGGATTTGAAATATGATTCATCTCTGGTTACCATGGTCACAATCAAAACAGTAATAGAGGAACTTCCTTTTGGGAATTTTAGAGTAACTCCACAGTTCCAGGAACAGGTTTCCAGGACTAATGGATTCATGCATTCTCAAATATCTGGGATTCATTCCTTGGACAGCTCTTCAGTCCAGAAAGTGATGATTATAATAAAGAACATGACATGTAATTCCTGCGTACAATCTATAGAGGAAGTGATATCCCAGAAACCTGGTGTGCATTCTGTCACAGTTTATCTAAAGGAACAGAAGGGAATAATTACGTTTGATCCCAGAGTGACCTGGCCTGAAGAACTCAGGGATGCCATTGAGGACATGGGCTTTGAGGCATCAATTGAACAAGGTAAAGTGTGAACCTATATCCAGCATACAGTAACGCTGTAGCATACTGGAGGGTCTGCATGCATAATTGTATATATAAAAAAATAATAATGAATTTGTTCATTCATTAATTTGTTCATCCTTTATGCCATAATTACAAACATATACCGTTCACATTGCTAAAGCTAGCCATTTCTTTGATATGTGCTAACCTGTCTAAAGCGAATCTGACTAACCTGACCAAACTTGACTAAAACAACTTTTTAATCCACTGTTCTTCTAACACTAGACAGCCAGCTACCGTGTTATTAAGCAAATATTAAGTAGCCTAACTGGTTTCTTACAGAAAGATTCATATTTAAATATACAAATGTACACAATCTGTACTACTATAGCTAAAACAGTGTAATGTGAACCAACCTGACAGAATTATTTAGATATATTTACAAATGTACAATTTTGACTGCCAGAGCTAGTCAAGCTAGTTAACATAAGCTAACCTAATATAGATTTTAGATTTTATAGATTTTAAAAAATACAGAATACACTGCTAAAATTAGCATTGCTAATGCTAGACAGCTAGCTACGGTAATATGAACTAACCTGACAAGATATTTTATTCATATTTAAAAACTTATACAATCTTCACTGTTGAAGCTAGCCAGTAAGCTAACCTGACAGAATTTTTGTAACAGTCAAAACATTTTCACAGATATCAGTAACCTTCCCCACTAGCCAGCTAGCCAGCATGACCTGATGATTTTGACAGCATTGTAAATGATATTACAATATTCACTGCTTATGCTAGCCAGCTAATTAGGATGTGCTAACCTGACTAGATTTCTGACAGGATTTTAGAGTTATATTCCTTTTATATAACTTTACTAATTTTCACTGCTAATTAATTTCAGTTTACCTCACCTAACTTGTGATATGATTGATTTGTCTGTGTGGAGAAGTCGAGGCAACATAAATAAGTCAAAGCAAACATTTCCCATAGATAAACTCTGTAAATGTTTTAAAGTCCGTAGTAAGAGAGTATAATTTCTCAAATACTTCTATCTAATTCATTTTAATCTTTTATGCAGAAAGTAAAGCTTATATGACTTGATAATCAGAAAATATTAAATGGATAAAGTCTGTTGAGCTTGAATGGTCATGAGGGGAAAAACGTGAATCTCACAGAAAAAGAAAAAAAAAATCACTAAACCAGCCTCTATGAGCAAGTGAACCACATCTGATGATATTATATGGACTAAATGACTAAATGAGCGTTTCTCTGGTAACTGTCAGAAAGTGGGCTTTAAAGAATAACAAGAAACTTTTCAATAGTGAACTTGAATGACTCAGAACCAGACATGGCAACCTTTAAACGGTAGCCAGTGCCAGGATTGAGAATGAACAGTTAAGCGGATTATGGAGGGCTTATATTACTTTTTTTTTTCTCTCCCTCTCACTAATTCATGCTTTATGTTTCAGCAGACTTTAGTATCTGTACTCAGCATGACTGTAGCATTTTAGTTAAGAGATAAAGAAATGACTTTATGTACAGTTTATCTTTTGCTCTAAGCTTATAATATAAAGTTCTAGCTATGGTATTTGCAGGGAGTATATTATTAGTTATACCAATATTTATTATAGTAGCGGTTATGTAGTTATGAGGCATACAGCAGTACGATAGAATTTGCAATACTGTTTGGTCAGAAGGTGCTGATTATTTTTCTTAATTAAAAAAAAAAAAGAGTAGCTCTGACAATAGTTCTGTTGCAAGGTAAATTACATGATTATTATTGCACTCCATGTAGCAGGACATACATTTTGAGCCATAAACTATATAATAAATGATAATAATTATATCTCCAGTGTAAGTACTTTGTCACCCATAAGAAATCTTACTAGCAAACTAGTACTAGTACAGTACATACAGTACCATAATGTATCATAGTATTATTGTGGTACTTCAGACATTAACATGAAGGAAGCATACGTAGAACTCAGTAAGGTAACAGAGTAAATACTGTGGCACTTCATTGCCTTCCATGGTAGTATTATGGTGTGCCCAATACTTTGGTAATTACTATGGTACTCATTAGGTAGAACAGTGGCTAAGTTCAGCAGGCATCTAATATGGTATGCAGGAACATACTGTGCCATATTAGATAAGTTAGTACATATTATTGGTATGCAGTATACAGTACATGTAGTGTGGTACATGGAGTATAAGAGCCTATAATTTACATGGTACTGTCAAACATACCATGGTAAGTTTTCTTATGGGAAGAGTCAAAGTTGTACGTTTTCCGATATAAGACAATCCTGGGGATAACAACTTTTAGTATATCTTTAATGTATGTAATAATAGGAGCTAGCATGTCTTGTGGGTGTTCCACAGTATTAAACTTTCCCATAACACCATTTTTTAAATGATTTATCATTCCTTGAATTTTTTTACGATATCCATCCATCCATCCAACTTCAACCGCTTATCCAAAATCGGGTCGCGGGGGTAGCAGTTCCAGAAGAAAAGCCAGCTACCCTTCTGAGAAACCCCATTTCGGCCGCTTGTATTCGCGATCTTGTCCTTTCAGTCATGACCCAACGCTCATGACCATAGGTGAGGGTTGGAACGAAGATCGACCGGTAAATTGAGAGTTTTGCCTTTTGGCTCAGCTCTCTTTTCGTCACAATTGCAATACCGCCCCCGCTGCTCCGATTCTCAGGCCAATCTCACGTTCCAATATGCCATCACTCGTAAACAAGACCTCGAGATACTTAAACCCCTTCACTTGGGGTAATGACTCGCTCCCTACCTGGAGTAGACAATCCATCGGTTTCCTGCTGAGAACCATGGCCACAGATTTCGAGGTACTGATCCTCATCCCCACCGTTTCAGCAGGCGCTGCAGGTCACAGACTGATGATGACATCAGGACCACATCATCTGCAAAAAGCAGCGATGCAATCCTTAGCTCACCAAACTGGATACCCTCTCCTCCACGGCTGCGCCTTGATATCCTGTCCATGAAAATCACAAACAGGATTGAAAACAGAGCACAGCCCTGGCGGAGGCCAACACCCACTGGAAACAAGTCTGACTTACTGCCGAGAATCCGAACACAGCTTTCACTTTGGGTGTAAAGGGATTGGATGGCCCTGAGAAGTGACCCCCTCACCCCATACTCCCGCAGTACCTCCCACAGGAAATTCCGAGGTACGCGATCATATGCCTTCTCCAAATCCACAAAACACATGTAGACTGGATGGGCATATTCCCACGCCCCCTCCAGGATTCCTGCAAGAGTAAAAAGCTGGTCCACTGTTCCACGACCAGGACGAAAACCACATTGTTCCTCTTCAATCTGTGGTTCGACAATCGGCCGAACCCTCCTTTCCAGCACCTTTGAGTAGACTTTCCCAGGGAGGCTGAGTAGTGTAATGCCCCTGTAGTTGTGGCATATTTTTACGATATATTTCTGTGTACCATTCACTGTTTGCTTTTGTATTTCTCCATATAAGATTCTGCTGGTAATGAGGGCTTACTCAATAGACAGGCATCACAAAAATGCACATCCTCGCACCTCAAGAACATGACTCCACCAAGAACTACAGTCCAAACCCCCAAATCCTCAGTCAAGTCAACAGGAATTGGAGTTCCTGAAGAGAAAAGGACAGAAAAATGTTTTGTCCGGGTCACAGGGATGACCTGCGCTTCATGTGTGGCCAAGATCGAGGGAAAGCTGCACAAGCATGCAGGTGTGTTAATCTGTTAATGTGATTTAATGTGTGTTAATTTGTTTGGTATGTTTTTTTCTATTGTTTTATATAAATTTTATTGTTTATTTTTATCTTTAAAAGCTATGTTTATCTGCATAGGTATTAAATCTGTCCTCGTAGCCCTGATGGCAGGTAAAGCCGAAATCAGGTATGACCCAGACTATGTGGATTCAGCACAGATAGTTGGACTCATCACAGGATTGGGATTTGGAGCTTCGTTAATGGATGAGGGTGCAATCAGCAATGGCCTTGTGGACCTTTCTGTGAGTTTGGGTCGTTAGGTAATATTATATGACTCGTGTAAAGAAATATTACACTGTCTGGCCAATAAAAGTCATTGTTTCAGAAGGGCCTGCAAGGAAAACAACAAGAGATTGCTGAATGATTAGAGTTGGGTTAAGAACTGTTCCATACATTATTAAAATCTTGAAGGATGGTGCTGAATGGAGACCACGTAAATGCTTGGTGAAGTTGCATCATAAAAAAATGGATGGATTGGGACTAAACACAGGATTGGGATTAAACAGTTGTGTGTCCTTAAGAAATCCACTTGAGTGAGACTAATTCATAAAAGGCATCAGTTTGTTAGGGAGCATAACCGTAGGACTTTGGATCAATGGAAAAAGGTCATGTGGTCTGATGAGTCACCCTATACCAGAGTGATGGGCGTGTCAGGGTAAGAAGGGTGGCACAAGTAATGCACCCATCATGCATAGTGCCCACTGTACAAACCTCTGAAGGCACTGTTGTGATGTGGGGTTGCTTCAGTCGGTCAGGTGTTGGCTTAGCAACGTTATGTGGCAGGCAATAAAATGAACTCAGCTGATGACCTGAACGTACTGAATTTAGGGAGAATATTTACAATCTGTGGAAATCCACATCTATGAAGTTTTTCCTTCTCTCAAGGCATGGCCATATTCCAGCACTCAAATTGTGAATGAGTGTTTCTGAGAGCATGAGGGATCATTTTCACACATCAACTGGCCACTGGTGGTCAAATGAAATTGTCAAATGAGTGTGTGATATTTTATTGGCCAGGCAGCGTATACTCTTCAGTAATCATTCTTTTTCATTTAAAAGTTGAAGTGGCATTATATATAATGACAAGCTACTTACACTTTATATATTAAAGTATTTTAATGAACATTAAATGATTCTACATATATTGTAGTACAGTACTAAGTGTCACAAGTACTTTAAGATTTGTAAGCATTCCAGAATAAAACGTTGTCAAACTATGTCTTCAAAGGATACTTCTAAGTGGCCATGAATAAGGAGACCAAATGGTGGACACTTTGCTTCCAAGAATTAAATTTGACTTTGAACTGACAAATGATGGCACCAATGAATAAAAAAAAAAAAAAAACATTATTGCTGTTCGGTTGCATGTATGAATCAAAATTGTCATAGGTTATCTTAAAAATAGCAACAGTAATATAAAAACATTGAGTATTGTTTTCTTTAAGCTGTAAGATGAACCCATATTGATTTTGTGTACAAAATTTGTGAAATAAAAGTACATTTTACTCTTTTCTTCCATTGGAAGTACAAAATCTTGCGCTTATCTGAACAGCCAAAGTGACATTAAATGAGCGTTCAGTTGCAGCTTCAGTTTTCTACAGTTTATTACCACTGGTGTGCTCCTGGTACTCATCTGTACTTGTCTTGTCACCAGGTGACTGGCATGACATGCGCGTCCTGTGTCCATAACATTGAAAATAAACTCGGCAGAACAAATGGCATTCTGGAGGCCACTGTTGCCTTGGCGACCAACAAGGCTCGCGTTAAGTTCGATCCCGAGGTGGTCGGGGCACGTGACATCATCAGAGTTATCGAGGTAATGTTTATCCATGTATGAGATACTGCTTTTTATGAGTTCACCCAATTTAATAAATGAGTGCTTTGATTAATTTCTATCTTCTGGCCTCGGCTTTGATCCCGGAGTAGTAATTAGTGCCCTGATGAAAAATGGCTGCACTGATTCAAGAGGTGCTGGAGTGTCTGTTTTTACAGATGAGTGGTCTGGTGATGGGGTTTAGGGTTGCAGATTTGAACCTGGGTGAGCAAGGGATAAACATGCTTCTTATGTACTAATTAAATGACTGAAATAAAGCAGCAAATGATGATGATGTTTAGGCATGTTATATCTTACATTTGTGTTATGTATTAATATTTAAGAAGCGTTGTACAGTATATACAGTACTTGATTTAAAAATGTTCAAAATCAGCTCTTGCTTATCTTATAGAAAGCATATTTAAGCATGTTATATTTATTGTTTACTAATTACACTCCAGTACATATACTGTAACATAGATATACAGTAAGTAGTACAGTGGTGGCCAAAAGTGTTAAAACAACATATGCTATGTATTTTTTTCCCTCTGCACAAAACAGTGATTTCACTATGTAGTTCTATCTTATCTGGCTGAATAGTTGTGCTAATAAACTGAAAGTCTAGTGAAAAACTGGTGACGACAGTATTCAGCTCCTGGAGCCGTGGCCTGGGTCATCTCCAGACCTAAACCTACTAGTAAACCGTTGGACGATGATGAAAAAGGCAGTAGACGACATCAAGAAACTACGGTGGCCAAAAAGTGGGAAACATAATAACAAAACTGAATGAAAACACCTACCTTTTTCGGTTTGTTGGTTCCTGCCGCTGATTGGATGAGACTGACATTTAAATGCGGTGAGGCTGCAGCACTTCTTAACGTCTTGAGTGACAGATGTCTCTTCCAATCAGCAATAAGAATTTAATTCGCAAATTATACCTACCTTTTCTGATTTGACTAATTTGTCAATTTGACTAATTTGTGTTTTCTCATTTAGTATTTTGTTTCCGGATATGTCATTGTGTTTTATATGATTTGTTATTTTGTTTTTGTTTTTGTTATTTTGTTTTTTCATTTTTGTTATTTTGTTATTGAATTTTGTTATTTTGTTTTCGGTTTTGTTATTTTGTTTTTGAATTTGTTATTTAGTTTTCAGTTCTGTTATTTTGTTTTTGAATTTATTTTATTTTTGTTATTTTGTTTTTGAATTTGTTGATTTGTTTTCATTTTTGTTATTTTGTTTTTGAATTTGTTATTTTGTTTTTGGTTTGGGTATTTTGTTTTGTTCTGTACATAGTATCAGAATGCAATCAAGCAGGCATGGATTGAGCGAGTGACACCAGTGTACTGTAGAAGTCTTTTTGACTCCATGCCCAGCTGGATCCAGCAGGTTTTAAATAATAAAAGACTTCATAGTAAATATTGATTATTGTATGGCAATTTAATTGCATAAAATAATCAATATTTTTTTTTATCTTGATTGTAAATTCTTAATGTAATTAAAAGTTTGACTTTCACAATGTCATTAAAACATTCAATGTGTCTATGTTTTGGGCCACCACTGTAAATATCATATCATAAATATCAAATATCATTTGTATAGCTGTAAAAACCTTTTACATGGTAAAATTGTGACAATTCTTACTGGATATAGTTCTCAAAAAATATATATTTTGTTGAAATGAAATAATGTATGTATCTCAACCAAAGGTAAAGTTACCCCAGAAGCATGATTACAAACTGACTGAGAGTATTTCAATGATGTATATAGCTACCAAAAAACATGATCAAAGCCTAAAATTCTTTTTGTGATGAAATCATCTAGCGAGGTTTTTGGTATCTCTGGGCAGACCGATGTTATATCAATATTCTCTTTGCAGCAACATGGCCTAGATTAGATTAATAAGGCAATAAAGCACATTGTTATGGTGAACTTTGTTTATTGTTACTTATATGTTAAATGACATACAGTACACACAAGTTTTCGTATTCTGCCATATATCATACTTTCATATGTTACCATTTACTTTTAGGGTCTTGGGTTTGGTGTGTCCTTAATAAAGAATGATGCCTTAAGGAGAAATGAAGGCTTGGATTACCAGAGGGAGATTCGACTGCAAGTATCTTTTTTCATATTTTATAATGCAGTAATATTATGATAACGATGCACAAAACAGGCACCTGTATTATATCCTTCTATATAGATGAACATCTATCTATAGTAATAATTTGTTATAATAGAGCATCAGTACATGCGATGCACAGATACAGTATATTGTGCTTACAGCCTTGTTAAACCCAAACTGTGTCCTGTGCCTGCAGATGGCGTCGATCTTTCCTGTTCAGTCTGATCTTCGGGATCCCCGTCATGGGTCTGATGATGTACATGTATGTGATGGACAAGATGCATGGAGAACATGGAGGATCTGTTCCAGGAATGCAGAACTTGCTGCCCGGACTATCAATACTTAACCTGATCTTTTTCTTGCTCTGTACCCTGGTCCAGGTGCCATTTCATTTCTAACCTCAAAGAGTACAGGACATCCATGCGGCCATTTAAATGTTTTATTAGCATTTAATCCTGTCTACAGAATATGGTTTATTAAAGATGGATTTGCTTTAAGGGTAGACCAATCAAGCTCGAAGAAAAGAAAGTAGAAAAGCTAATGAAGTATGTGATCAAACTCCAGACGATTTTTTTTTTTCATTTATTCCATTTTTTTCCACGCTCCCCCAAGTGTGTGTGTTTGTATGCTTGGTAATGCTCAAGCTAAAATACCACTCAAATAACGCATCTATTCAAAACCTTTAACATTCTCCAAATGTGCCATTTCAGTGTCTGTGTAAATGAGCTGCTGCTGAGCCACTCCCCTCCAGAGAAAAGCAAAGCTGGGGGGAGGGGCTCTTCTTATATGAGGTCACAAAACAAAAATGGAAAAAGGAAAAAATTTTCTTTGATTGCACACACTGGAGATCCTTCTGAACGTCTAAAATGACTTAAAAGGGAATTTTGCATACTAGATGCCCTTTCCATATAAGACGAGGCACAAATATTTCCTCATTAACCTATTTTACATGATTTCTATTCATAATTTGCAAAAACATGGCAGTAGCATGGCAGTACACATTTGTGCGTTTTGTCTCGCTGATCAATCAGATTTGAGACTTTAACATACATAATTTTCTTTATAATCTGTTGAGTTTATTTATAAAGGCACATCCTGGTGGGGAGAATGGGGGGGAGGGAGGACTTGTCGTTCAAGTCAAACTAGGACTTGAAAGTTCTTGTGAATGAAGGTGTAAAAAACATCTGACATTTACAGAAGACGTGAAACAGGCAGTCCAGTCATACTCAGAAAAAGAAAAGAAAAGAAAAGAAAAAAAAACGCTGGGAAAAGTGCATAAGTGTGTTCTGTTATTTTGCACAATCAAAAGTCCTGGTTTGACTTGAACGCTCTCTGTACAATTAAGCACACATTTTGTTGGAACATTACTGACATACAGTTACTTGAAACACAACACTAAATGATTGAAGACTAAAGGATTCGAGCTTAATGAGGTTATGATAACAATACAAATCTAAGTCTCCTCATTTGGACTAATTTTGATTTTCCTTCTGCACCCCCGCAGATCTTTGGAGGCCGTTACTTTTATATCCAAGCCTATCGTTCTCTGAGACACTGTGTAGCCAACATGGACGTTCTCATCGTTCTGGCCACCACCATCGCGTACGTTTACTCCTGTGTGGTTCTGGTGGTAGCCATGTGCGAGCAGGCCAAGCAAAGTCCGGTCACTTTTTTCGACACACCTCCCATGTTGTTTGTTTTCATTGCCCTTGGACGCATGCTGGAGCACATTACCAAGGTAAAAAGTCATAGAATCCCTGGAAGCTCTGTCATGGGGATGAGAAAATAAAAAAAAGATTATAGCAGTTAAGAATTGAAAGTCGTACCGTATGAGTAGTAAAGAATATTTTTAAGTAGTAAAACTGAAGTTTTGATTGTTGTTGGACCTTAATTCAAACCAAAGTACCGCATACACGTATGACGTACAGTACTGGATGTTCTAGATCATTCATTGTGTGCATTGTTGCCAAATCTGGAGTTTTCCTCCAAAAACCCGACTACTGATGTTCATATTATGTTTCATAGACTGGAATTTGTCTGTTTGGCAGACACTAGGTTCATTCTTCCAGTCTATAAGGAAATGAACTGAGTTTAAAATTTAATTTACATCCTCACATACTGCGGACATAATGGACTTCTTTCAGAATGAAACTTTACTACATCAACAAGATCATCATAACTTGTGATTACAGAGTTTTATCAATACAAATAAGCTGCCAGATTAATAAAAAACAAGGTCATTTAACTACAGTAAATGCATATGATACTTATATAACAGTATACTATACTAATACAGTGTACTTGTGCATCAGTGGATCTTTCTAAGGAAAAACAATTTGTAGCGACTTTATTTGTGAAATTTGAAACGTATTCGATAATTCAAATAATGGACCTGTTGTTTAACTTTTGCTTCTTACTTTGTGAATGTAAATGTATATTTCCTTAACTTGATACGGGTGTATAGATTTCTGGAAAGTAGATGTTGTGGTTTTGATCTACGATGATGTGCTTGTAACATACAGTACTCGTACATCCTTCATTGCGCAATACAAAGAAACACTGATACACAGTTGAGTCATTCTGGGTTTTTGTGGATTGTTGCTCAAAGCTGCTCTCTGTTTGCCGTCTAACTGAGGTTAAAGTCGTGTCCTCTTATCTCTGCCTCGTCATTCAACCCGCTCACTTCCTGCACATGGCTCAGATACAGTATGACACTGTCATAAATTAGATCTGTGATGGTTTCTTTTTTCTTTCTAAGAACAAATCCAGTTCTCGAGTCTGGGTTTTTGCGCAACTTTTTTTTTATCTCAACTTATTATCACTTCTTATGTAAACCATAACTTATTTTCTGATGTAGAAAAGCTTTTAATATTAAGATTAAACATTCTGCAAAGGTAGTGTTTATTTTGTGTCTTTTCAGAGTAAGACGTCCAAAGCGCTGGCCAAACTCATGTCTTTGCAGGCCACAGATGCGACGATAGTGACACTGGGCCCTGAGAACTCCATCATCAGGTATGAATTATTCATATGACACGACATCACCGCTGCACTATGAAAAACGAAATGCAGCTGTTACAGAAGATCTGCAGCATTTGGGCCATTAGGCGTACATGAATTTTAAAGTTAAATAAATAAAGTGCTGTAAATACACCAGTAATTAGTGATTATTATTGATTTAAAAGGCAAAACACTACGTACGTACTAGGCATAAAAATACTTTACACAATAGCAGGTCCACTATCTGCCCTAATGTTTCAGTGTGTCCTTTAAAGCGAGGAACAGATCTCAGTGGAGTTGGTGCAGAGAGGAGACGTGGTTAAAGTAGCACCTGGTGGGAAGTTTCCTGTCGATGGGAAAGTGATCGAGGGAAACTCCATGGCTGATGAGTCTCTGATCACAGGTACCAGTGAATCCCACCTCACGTTCATCAAACATGTGAAATTTCTCCTGGCTGCATATTAAACACGTGCATATAACAGAAACTAGCTCACGAGCTAACAAGACAGTTGATCAAAAAATAAGTTGGTGTTTTAGTTTGTGTCAATCAGCAAGCTAATATAAATGTATTTATTTATTTAACAAAATTTTGCAGTTATTCACTAGCTTGCTGACTAACATCACGTACTAGACATCTTGTCTATATAATGTATAACTAGCTCAATAAGATGAACCAAAACAATGTCGAAAGGGTGTTCAAGTCAAACCCGGACTTGTGATAAAATTTTTCGAGAATGAAGAAATTGCAAAACTGATAGACATTTACAGCACAGTACGGTGATGAGACTTTTCGCTGCAGTTAAACATTTGAACGATGCAAAGGTTTAAACTAACTGCAGTGGTTCCTGTGAATATTCAGCGTGTGGAAGGCCTGATCTTTGGAAATGATCAGATAACTTGTCGAGAACGTATGGAAGAGACGCACCGGTCTGTGTGAACTGTACACACAATCATTCACCAACACCACTTGCACATTACAGGAACTCAGCTGGGAGTTATTGCCACATTCCTGTACACTCCTGACCTCACTCAAAGCCATTTTCACAGGTTTGGGCTGTTAAAGGAATTCCTGGGAGGCCGTGAAGCAAACAGTCTGATCATTGCTCCAGAGCACAGAGAAAACTATTCTACGTTTGACTCTCATAACTGTGTTCTATGAGAACACTTGAACACCCTCATATAGCTTTTAGTTTCCTAAATACAAAAAAAAAAATCTGACTTTGATGATTGATTGCAACAAAAGTTACAAAGTTGAATGTTGATTTCAGTTTATTTTCAGGAACAAACTTGCACCTAATTTAATGCTAGCATCTGAGATTAGCTAGTTAGATAGCTAGCTACTGTATAAATTAATGTTAAAATCACCTGATCACTATCTTCTCTAGCCTTTGTGTGCTAGGCTGCTAACTAGCTAACTTGTCTCTCTAATGTACTGAATATATCCAGCTAAGTGCAGCAGCGCGGTGTGTGATGTTAACCAATTCTAACTATTGAGTTTAACCTGATCCTACTCCTCGTCACCTTTCTGATTGACATTGTTTAAACTTTGACTCAAACTTCTGTCCAACCTGAGGCTCAGTGTGTGTGTGTGTGTGTGTGTGTGTGTGTGTGTGTGTGACAGCGAGGTGTCACTCAGTGCACCAGTTAGCTTAGTGTCTGAACGTACAGTAAGCAGCAGTGTTGATTTGTGGCGTTGTGTTACATCAGGAGAGCCCATGCCGGTCAGAAAGAAGCCTGGCAGCTTTGTGATCGCGGGCTCAATTAACGCTCACGGAGCGCTGCTAGTCGAGGCCACACACGTAGGAGCCGAAACAACACTCAGCCAGATCGTCCGTCTGGTGGAGGAGGCGCAGACGTCCAAGGTAAAACACACAGACACAATTTGTACACACAACTAGAGAAACATGTAGACATTTACAGACAAACGACATAGCCGGATTTCTGCTGGGTCTGCCACAGAACTTTCCAGAAATATTGGCACCCTTCAAGTCGATGGCTTAGAATGATTGAACAAGATAAACATTGCACACAATGGTGTTTATTCATCAGCAACACAAACATACCCACACACACACACACACACACACACACACACACACACACACACACACACACACCTTTAATTACCTAAAAGTTAATTTGTTTGTGATTATGAATGTGTCGTGATTGTCTTGCTCAGGCACCGATCCAGCAATTTGCAGACAAGCTGAGCGGTTACTTCGTCCCTTTCATCGTGTTTGTCTCCGTGGCAACGCTGGCAGCATGGCTCATTATTGGGGCCGTTGACTTTGACATTGTGGCAAAGTATTTTCCCGTGAGTAATGTCAGCAATTTAACAACATGGCTTCCTTGATTGCTTTTCCTACTGCAGTTATTCTATTAGCCTGTTTATTAGTTTATCTTTCATCCCATGTGTCTCTGTTTGTCTAAACCTCGAAATCTGTATCTAACAGTCGTGTCTTCTGCTTAGGACTACGATAAGAATATTTCCAGAGTGGACATCGTGGTGCGATTTGCCTTCCAAGCTTCCATCACCGTTTTGTCCATCGCCTGTCCTTGCTCTCTCGGCCTGGCGACACCCACGGCGGTGATGGTGGGCACCGGAGTCGGGGCGCAGAACGGCATTCTTATCAAGGGTGGAGAACCGCTAGAGATGGCCCACAAGGTATGGATTGTTATTTCTCATTTCCAGTCTAATAAATATATATTTTTTATTTCCGCTTAATATAACACCCTACTTTTTTATACACTTGGTCATAATTTAGTATCCTATCATAAAGATACTGTATACTGATGATGATATCTCATTCGATTATAGCAAAAAAGTTTTATTCATTTCCTTGCCTTGTTTGCTATGCGATAAAGTTTAAGATAAAATATTTTTCTCCCCCACATGATTTCTTGCTACTCGTGTGCCTGATGTAGATCAAAGCAATAATGTTCGATAAAACAGGCACCATCACTAACGGGGTTCCTCGGGTCACCCGGGTGCTGGTTCTATGGGATCGGGCACGTTTGCCTCTCCGGAAAGTTCTAGCCGTAGTGGGCACTGCAGAGGCCAGCAGTGAACACCCACTGGGCATAGCTGTCGCCAAACACTGCAAAGAGGTATATACACACACACATACACACACACACACACACACACACACACACACGCACACACACACACACACACACACACACACACACACACGCACACGTACAATCATAGCAGTTTTGTAGGTATAACAATAGCATTACATTTTCCAACAAACGACATTCCATTTTTCATACCAACTTTCGCTGTTTGACTCCTCTTCCAAATGCACTGTGTCAGTGTTTATATAAATGACGTATTGCTGAGCCACGTCCCTACCAAAGAACAGCAGAACTAAGCAACAAGCCATGGGAGGGGCTAATATCATATGAGGTCACATTAGGGTGATAATCTAACAGGCTTATTTAAACCCCAGCCAATACATAAATGAAAAAAGCCCATAATTTATCTTAACAAACTTGTCTTGCAGGCATTGTTGGAAATTGATTAAGCTCAATATGGTAGCAGTAACCCTGTTTCACTGTTATATTGATTATATTTCTATGAGAATTTTAATTTTATTTAATTCTCTGCGTAATTTACGTGGTCTGACGTACTGATTCAAAGGCTTGTTTTGTGTGTGTGTGTGTTTGTGTGTGTGTGTGTGTCCTTACTGCAGGAACTTGGCACAGAGACACTGGGCTTCTGCCATGACTTCCAGGCAGTACCAGGATGTGGGATCAGCTGTAGAGTTTCCAACATCGAGGAGCTCCTGCAGACCAGCACTGAGACACAAGGCACACGAACACAGACAAACGCACACAACCCGACTTGTGTCACCCTCCAGGGAGCCACGACGGATGAGAGTAGATTAGGCACAGATGGAGACATGGGATCAGGTTAGTACCGTGGGTTCATATTGCCCTCTAGTGTTAGGACTGGCTGCTACAGCAACTCTCTGACTGTTCTGTGTGTGTGTGTGTGTGTGTGTGTGTTTCATGTTGTGAATGTGTGTACAGGATCTCCTTCATATTCCGTCCTGATCGGGAACAGGAAGTGGATGCAGAGGAATGGATTACACGTCACCGCTGACGTGGACGAAGCCATGAGCAGCCATGAGACCAAAGGACAAACGGCTATTTTAGTGGCTATAGATGGTACAGTCCAACATATCAGAGATGCCTGATATGTAGCCTAATTAATAACACATGCATGAATTTGTTGACTGAGATTTTCAGTAAGTCCAATTTTGTTGCAGAAATATTGGCACTCTTAGAGATAGTGGGTCGAAATTATTCGGGTATATAACTTTGAACACTACACACTATGACGAAACAAGGAATTAGATAAACTATTTTCTCTCCCTTTATACTTTTCTAATTTATCTAAAACATTTTAAGGCTTTTTGAATTAGTTGTATTTTACGTAAAATGTAAAAAAAAAAAACAATTACCCCTCTGAGAATTACATTTAATGTAAGTATCACTGGAGGTGGGAGTGCACCAGGGATCGGCTCTTCGCCCCTTCCTGTTTGCAGTGGACAGGTTGACGGATGAGGTTAGACATGATATTGTGATCAGCAGCGAGAGTAGGGAACAGCTTAGAGGGACTCTTTATTAGAGGGACACAGCAGGTAGGATTGTTTAGGGACAAAGTTATAGAGGCCAAGTTAAGATGGTTTGGACATGTGCAGAGGAGGGATGAGGGGTATGTAAGGAGGGGGATGTTAGAGATGGAGCTGCCAGGCAGGAGGAGAAGTGAAAGGCCCAAGAGGAGGTTTATGGATGCGGTGACAAAGGACATGCAGGAGGTTGGGTTGACAAAGAAAGATGTAGAGTTAGATGGAGACAAATGGTCTGCTGTGGCGACCCTTAATGGGAGCAGCCGAAAGAAGCAGAAGAAGAAGATAATCATAATGTAACCTATGAGAAAATTCTGGTGTAAACATGATGTTGCACACATGTACATTTTTTTAAACCATCCATCATGTGAAACATCTAGTCTAGCAAGCTATTCACGAAATCCGATCTGTGTTCACTGATAGCCATGAATATATACTGTACGAGGTGTAAGATTCTTCCTGTATCAGCTGACAGATCTGCCTGTGTGTGTCTCAGGTGTGTTGTGTGCGATGTTGGCTATAGCAGACACAGTGAAAGAGGAGTCGGCTCTGGCAGTACACACTCTGAGCCGGATGGGGATAGATGTTATGATGATCACCGGAGACAACCGCCGCACTGCTAAAGCCATCGCTACACAGGTGCCAGTCACGTCCGCGACCGCCGTCCGACATTCCACCGTTTATGTTTGTACAGACCAGAAGTAAAAAAAAAAAAAGAGAGATGGAGGACTAGCTTTTGATAAAATTACTTACTTGCTCTACATGGCTAATTGTGTGTTATGTGTGCACACTGTGAAAAGCCCCTCATCACATTAAAAAAAATATTATTTGATATTTGATACTGATTTCTATGGAAGATGATTATGGCCACTATTAAAAATGATGGGTTCTGACTTTTTCCCTCAGAAATCTGATTTCAAACTCAGAATTCTGAGATTAACATTAGAATTCTGAGAGAAAATTTTAGAATTCTGAGATTAGATTAAAGTTATAATTCTGAGGTTAAAGTTATAATTCTGAGATTAGATTAAAGTTAGAATTCTGAGAGAAAAATGCAGAATTCTGAGATTAAAGTTATAATTCTGAGATTAAAGTTATAATTCTAAGATTAAAGTTATTATTCTAAGATTAAATTTAGAAATATTAAATTTATAATTCTGAGAGAAAAAGACAGAATTCTTTAATTTAAGTTAAAATAAATGTTTTCTCAGAATTCTGAGAAAAAAAAACAAAGAATTCTGAGATTAAAGTCAAAATTCTGAGATAAAATTTAGAATTCTGAGAGAAAAAGTCAGAATTTTTAGATTAAAGTTAGAATTCTGAGAAAAAATTAAATTTAGAAAGACTAAAGTTATAATTCTGATAGAAAAAGACAGAACTCTGTGATTAAAGTTAGAATTCTAAGAATAAAATGGACCTTTTCTCAGAATTCTGAGAAAAAAAAACAAAGAATTCTGAGATTAAACTCACAGTTCATAGTTGAAAGTCAAAATTTGAGGGAAAAGTCCGAAAAAAAAATGAAGAATTTTGTGTTTACATTCGGAATTCTGAGTTAGTATTCTGAAAAAAATAAGTGTTCATAATCATCCATAGCTTTAATATCAATAATTTAATTTTAAAGTAACATTAAAATTAAAATAATAATTTACAGGAGATTGATGTGCGTCACATTTGAAGTCATTGTTATTTTTATATTTCTACGCATGCAAAGACAAGGATAACTGAAAATGAAAAAATGAAAAAAATGAAAAAATATTAAAAAGAAAGAATTAAAGCGTGAGAAAAACAATGTGATATAAGTTGTGACTCATTTCAACTCTGATTAAAAAGGGGACATTTTCCCCTACAGTCTTGATGTAGATACATGATTGATTATATATATATAGTTTGCTTTATGTGTGTGTGTGTGTGTGTGTGTGTGTGTGTGTGTGTGTGTGTGTGTACATTTCCATTTTCTCTCACAGGTTGGCATTAAGAAAGTGTTCTCAGAGGTCTTGCCCTCTCACAAGGTGGCTAAAGTGCAGGAGCTGCAGGAGAAAGGGCTAAAGGTTGCCATGGTGGGTGACGGGGTCAACGACTCACCCGCTCTCGCTCGCGCTGACCTGGGCATCGCCATTGGCACGGGCACTGACGTGGCCATCGAGGCCGCAGACATAGTCCTTATCCGGGTGCGTCTGAGTAAAGATTCACAATTAACAATTCAGCATGAATTAGAGTTTTAAAAAAATCTTCCTGATTAGAAAAAAATTTAGTTACACTTCACTTTTTCTTTGTTTTCCTTTTCTTTTTGTTCCTGATGACAGAATGATCTGCTGGACGTTGTGGCCAGCATCGAGTTGTCCAAAAAGACGGTGCGGCGAATCCGAATCAACTTTGTGTTTGCTCTCTTTTATAACCTGCTTGGGATACCAATTGCTGCTGGTAAGGAGACACCACACACACACACACACACACACACACACACACACACACACACACACACACACACACACACACACACACAGTGTATTGTTAAAAAACTAGTCTATGTTCTCATATAAAATAAAAAAATTCACTCATTCTCTATACCGAGTGAGTGTTTAAACTGTATTTCCCTGATCGATTTTTTTTGTGTTGGATTTTCTGTGTTACACTAAATCTTATTCATCAATACATTTTTTTCTTATGAACTTGATTCCGATTTTGCTTTCTACAAAGGGCCGTGTTCAGGAATTGAAGTATATATATATATATATATATATATGTTTTTCTGAACATAAGTGTAATATTTGCTGTGTAAATTTTTACAGTTCAGTTACACTCATTCAGCACCAAGGACGATTTGAAACGCTTACCTTGTATTATTTGCCCCTAAATGATATAATTGGTAAAAGTACTGAGTTGAAGAAAGATCTTACTGTATTGTTTGGGTGATGAAAGCAAATGTTCTCAATATATATCACAATGATCATGTGTTCTGAAACAATGATTAAGTGGAATGAAAATATGTGCAAATACAATGAAATCATGACATCAGATTTGAAAGAATGACTAGTGGTGTTACAAATGTGGTCAGTTAAGGTTTTTGTACTAAGTGATTTGAAAATGCACACTTTACTTATGAAAATAATACCAAAACAATTGAAAAAAAAAAACTGTAAACATTAAGATCAGTTGAATTAAATGACAGACAAAAGCATTACACTGAATAATAAGAGATGCAAATGATGAACGAAACATTTATTTAGATGAAACACTTATTTTGCGTAGTGAAAAGGATATTTTTTCGTGATTATGTGTATTGTACTAACACAATTGAAAATATGCTGAAATGTTTGAAAAAAGTGCACTTTTGATGATGTGTTTTGAAAATGTACCAATTGCTTGTGAAAACTGCGCCAAACCAATAAAATGAAAACTGTATAATGCTTTTTCGTGAACACTTTGGGGCTCAGGAAATGTATATTTACAGGTATTACTGTGCTACAGTATAAGATGTATGTGTTTGTGTTCGTGTTTGTGCTCAGGTGTGTTTTTGCCTGTGGGTTTGGTGCTCCAGCCGTGGATGGGCTCCGCTGCCATGGCTGCATCCTCCGTCTCTGTGGTGCTCTCCTCTTTACTGCTGCGCTGGTGAGGAAGCTTCAGCTCTTACCATTCATTTAACGGCGATCTCAGCCGTGACCTTCAGGATTAATTCACACCAAAAGTCGTCACCATAGCTCGAGCTGTACGCTTCCATGCACTGCTAAGGTTTTGCCATTAAATCAATGGTTTTGCCATCCGTAGATCAATGCAAAGCATTATGTGTAGAGGATATTGCAGATGATTGCATTACATGTTGTAGATGGTTTTAAAACCACCGTTTCTCTGCTTTCTCTCAGCTATAAGAAGAAGTCGGCGGATCAATACGAATCAAACCGCATGCGCAGTATCAGGTCATCTCAGGTCAGCACTCATGTGGGGTTGGAGGAGAGACGATGCAGTCCCCGAACCCTTCGCCGCAGTCGCTCCAGAACCTCTCGATGTCCATCGGACTCGCACTCCGAGTCTGATCGCCTGTCCCTGCTCGGGTACGACCAGAGCGGCCAGGAATTTACAGTGTAGGAGGACAAACTGCCAATGTGGGGCGAAGGCTTACAGTAGAAACGTCTCTATTTATTGTATAATGGAACCAGGGGATTGATTCAGAAAAACAGGGTGAATATAAACCTTGTGCTTTTTACGCAGGAAAACATCTTTAAAAATATATATATATTTAAGCCTCATTAACCCGGTCGTCCTGCTGGCGGGATGATCCCCCCCCCCCCACCCACCTTTCTATTTCACGAGCATCACTGCTTTAGCTGTGAGAAACGAACATATCGGCCAGCTGCAGTTTATGAACGATCTCCCTTCTCATTGAGTGTCATTTTTTTTTGCCTTGCTGCCTGATACAAAACCTTCTCAGGCGATAATTATTCTAATTATTAAAGGTTCGTGTGCTGTAAAAACATGCAACAGTTAGATGCATCGTATGTGCATGCCTGTGCGGGTGCTGCACATACGATGTGATTATGAATTATATGAGTATGACAGTATTACATTTCCATAACACTTTCTTTCCGCTGATAGCATTGGCCTGAGTGTATCTCAGTGTGCTGCACTTTTTTTTAATTTTTTCATTATCATATAATCCTGAGAAGCTGATGGGTGGAAACTAGCAGGACTAAACAAGCAGTAAGTGGGTTTTAAATTAGACATTAGTCACCTGTTCACATTCCCACAGCATTTCCAGCAAGTCCACCTGTACATAATAATTATTATTATTTTTTGCTTTTGCATTAATATCATATTCATGTTGTATTCATGATGTATGTTGCAACTTTGACGCTTTATGCATAATTAAACAGACGTAAGAATCCACACAGGTGTCTCTTTTTTTCCCCTCTTCATTTATTTTTCCAGACAAAATGAATAAATCAAATCCTTTTTCTGCACCCCATCAGCAACAGGGGGCAGTAATGAGCATATCATGTGTTAAAATGTTTATAAGCTGAACTTTGCAAAAACTGATCACACTCACAAAGAAAAAAGGATATGTGTCTGGATGGAAATATACTGACTTTATCCAGTATACTGTAGTTTCCTGTGCCTTATTGTCCCACACAGCTCATCCCAAAACAGCTCTTGTACTGAGAACTAGTTCAAGGAGAGCAGAGGAAGCACTTGAACAACAGCCTGAAGGATTTCCTTTAAAACCTCTTCAATAAATACTGAAACCTGGTAGTCCCTTGTTGCCAGCTTGTTCTGTCTGGCACAACCTCATCACTAAAGGCACTCACATGGCAGAAGAACACAGAAGAGTTCAAATGTGAGCAGAATGAGGTGCGAGTCAAACCACCATCCGATACCCAACCAACCCACATGTGCCCAACCTGTGTGAGAGGGATCCCTGCCAGGATTGGTTTATCAGCCGTATCCAGGGACATACAACACTGGAGATGGATGTCTTGGCCATCTTCAAATATGAAAGATGAGCAATCCATCAAAGAGCAAAGACACACACCAGCACTGACACACAGCGAGTTTGGAAATGCCAATTAGCCTTATCTCCTTATCTTCATGTCTTTGTATTGAGGGAGGTTATTGATTTGATCTGCTGTACAATACAATCCCTATTTCATCTGCCACTTATTTGCACTTACATTTACATTCAGGCAGACGCTCTTATCCATCACTTCACTATGCTTTAACATATTTAGGTAACTTTTGCTACTGTACTGTAGTAAAGCATATCATATTTACAGTATATCCTCCACCCTCTATACCATACGATATGATATCTATTCCTGTACACAGCAACCGTGGCAATACATTTGTAGTCGACATGAACGGGACCATGGTCGAGACATAATCAAGAAAATATGAC